>JAQZBX010055408.1:0-18433 GCA_029593785.1 Cabassous unicinctus | reverse complement strand
GAGTGAGGGTTGGAGACACGAAGAAGCCAAAACAAGTGATCGTGAGTTATTAAACCTCCCGGCTTCCGGGAAGGGCTCCCCTCCCCCACCCCCAAGATAGTAAGCGAGGGTGAAACTCCTGGTGAATTGTATCTAACTGAGAGGAGAGCCGTACTTATTGGCAGTAAAAAACTGAAAAAATAAAAATTAAAATTAAAAACCAATCCTGGGACCTTCCGGAGTGGGAAAGAGGCACTCAATCTCTTGTACCACCTCAGCTCCCTGGTCTGCTGTGTCTCTTATTGTCTCTTCTCTGTGTCTCTTTTTGTTGCATCATCTTGCTGCGCCAGCTCGCACAGGCCAGCACTCTTGCATGGGCCAGCTTGCCTTCACCAGGAAGCCCCAGGGATCTAACACTTGATCTCCCGTATGGTAAATGGGAGCCCAGTCGCTTGAGCCACATCTGCTTCCCCCCCTCAATATCTTTTAATGAGTAACAAGATTAACCTTTAGTCTCCACAGGCACATGGATTGTGTGGCAAAGTTTGGGCCAAGACTAACTGGGGGCTGGCATGGACTGAGGAACCAATATTAAATGGGATGATTCTGCCTTTCAGGAACTAGAATCAAAAAGTGATCAATTATCAGAGCTAGACGGGAATTTGGATGGAGTCAACAAATATTTATTGAGTGCTAGCATTTTTCGAGGTGCTGGTGTCACAGCAGTAAAAGACAAAGTCCCTGCCCTCATGAAGCTTACAGTTTATTAATACAGCTAATCAGAAAGCAAGTATGTAGTCCAATGTCTTTCTTGTATAGACAAGGAAACCAGTATCAGAGAGGGCATATGGATTGTCTAAGATCATACAGTTTTTCAGTGACAAAATCAGGACTGAAGATAAGAAGGCTTGATACTGATTCCAGCCTTTTTAAAAATTTGCCCCTCCTTCTTAATAATTTTCATCTGCTTTATCTTCCACAATGACACATCCCAAACCATCCATTGTACTGAAGTTGGCCTTATTGGGTCCCATGAGTTTGATCATCAATCAGTTCTCCCATCTTCAAGGATTGAGCAATTTGTCCCATATTTGTAGAGCAACTTTCCTCCTTTATTGCCACATCATGTTCCTCCTTCCCTTTAAGTTACATTCAAAGGCATCACCTTCTGTCAGTATTATATTTCTAAAAATGGGATAAACCCTAGTTTAAATGGGTCATTTTCACAAAAGAGTACATACTGTATGATTCCATTTATATGAAATTATAGGAAAAAGAAATATAATCTATCAACTATAAACTGATTCAATACTCCAAGCAGATGCCCTCTCAAATACCCACTTATATGAAATTCTAGGAAAGGGAAATATAATCTATCAATAGTTACCTAGTGCCAGGGATGGGAATTTACTGCAAAGGAGAACAATGTAGCTTAAAATTGGTGTGTTTTCAGGCAATACAGAGGAAGATGGCCTGTGGTTAATAGTACAAATATGAGAACATTCTCCCATGAACTGTAACAAATATATAATACTAATAGAAGGTGTTAATAATCTTGTGGGTTTGGGAAAAATACACCAAATGTAAGGTATAGGCTACAGTCAGTAGTAATATATATATATTTTTTAAGATTTATTTATTTTATTTATTTATCCCCCCCTTGCTGCTTGTGCTGCTGTGTCCATCCGCTGCGCATCCTCTCCGTGTCCGCTTATCTCCCCCTTGCTGTGAGGTCCTGCCGCATCAGTCCACGGCGCCGCGCAAGCCGGCCTGCACTCACAAGGAGGCGCCGGGAAGCGAACCCGGGGCCTCTCATATGGTAAACGGGTGCTCTATCCATTGAGCCACACCCGCTTCCTGCCGTGAGGTTGCTGCATCAGCCCACTGCACCGCACAGGTCGGCGTGCCCTCACAAGGAGGCCTAGGGACGCGAACCCGGGCCTCCCATATGGTAAACGGGGGCTCTTTCCACTGAGCCACACCCACTTCCCAGTAGTAATATTTTGATGATGCTCTTTCATAGTTTGTAACAAATATTTCACAACAATGCAAGGTGTTGGTACTATGGTGATGTGTGGAAGCCCTGTATGATGATATGCATGTTTGTTTTGTAAGTTCACAACTTTTACTATACTCTTATTGTTTATGTATGTTCATGTATGAATGATATACTTCAATACAATTTTATTTAAAAATTGGGTGTGTTTTATTGTTTGTAGATTATACATCAACAAAATTGATTTTTTAAAAAAGGGACTTTTTGTAACAGGCTTTACTCTCTGCAAAGCGGCAGATAGGACTTACCAGAGTAAAGAGTTGGGACTTAAAATGCAATGACCAACTAGAGTGGGTGATTCCACCCAGAAAGTGAGATTAGGGAGATGAATGTGCTCTTCTTTCAATTGTTCTCATTTGGCATGTACCTGTCATGATATAAGCATCTTGCTGCATTAAATGTGATTTAGATGTTTACAGATACTATTTTTCTGGGAGAGGGGTACAACATGATCTTTAAATACAAGCCAAAGACCCCATCTGGTACTCAATTGATAGAGTATGGCTAGGTTGATTTATTGATATGTCTTTAAAGAAGCATGTGAGTATGGACACATCTATTCTACTTTTTGGCTAACCTCAGAACATTTCAAGCACAGTATTTATTATACATGATTTTCGCCTTATAAGCAGGCTTTAAAATGGAACTATCCTGCGTAAGAATCCACTTCACTGTTTTTTCTCAGTGTAACGTGGGGGAGTGTTTTAGTTTCCAGGCTGCTAAAACAAATTCCATACAATAGGTTGGCTTAACAACAGGAATTTACTGGCTCCTGGTTTCAGAGGCTAGAAGGTTTGCTTCCTCCTGGGGTTGGTATCTTCTGGCTGACCAACATTCTTTGAGGGTTTCTGTCCCTTGGCAATGTACATGGCAGCATCTTCTCCTTTTTCTTCCAGGATTTTTTGACTTCCAGCTTCCGGCCGCTCCCTGTGGCTTTCTCTCTGTGTCCAATTTCCTTTGCGTCTAAGGACTTCAGCCATATTGGATTAAGGCCCACCGTCATTCAGTTTGGTTACATCTTAACTAATAACATCTTCAAAGTTCCTATTTACAAATGGGTTCACACCCACAAGATGGGGGTGGGGGGGTGGGTACCTGAAAATGCCTTTTGTGGGGAACATGATTCAATCCCCAACAGGGGTAGAGACAGAAACTGGATTCTAGGGCCATCACTGTCTTATTTCCCTCCAGGGTATTTTTCAGGGCATTTTTTTGAAGTATTGATTCAGTTTATAAACCTAAAAATAAGCTGGGCCCTCCCTATGTCTTTGAATATGGATTGTGCATGTGTGAACACGTGCTTCCAGTTGGTGGTCTCATCTATCAACTTCGAAGTAACTTCAAAGCCCAGAAAGTGAGAGGTTGTATTTATTTTTACATTGGTATGGGTGAGTACAATATTCTGTGTTTACCTTACAAATCCTTGTAGACCATTTTATTTTCTCTGCTTTTTCTAATCCTATATAGTAATTGTAATTTAATATTTAAAGGTCTCAATTAAATAGCTTTGGTGTATAAAATTAAATAGCCTCACAGGAGCACCACAGAGCTGGTGAGGGTCAATGCAATAATTAGCTCACTGAAGTTATCCAGTTTTTCCCCTGCCCCACCCAGTCTCTGGGTGATGGACATGCCATTTTGGAGAGTGATACATATAAAACTTAATCTCAATAATGGCAGATTTTCTGGGCACTTAATGCATTTCATGGTACTTTCACATGCATTATCCCCATAACCAGTCTGGGAGGTGTATTGGACAGATATTATTTTCCCATTTTATTGATGAAAAACCCAGGCTCGGAAAGGATGCAAGATTTGTCCACTATTACATGGTGAATCAGCAGCAGAGCTGGAACAAAGACCAAAAGCCATGGGCAATTAACTAGACAGGTACAGAATAGAACACTTTTAGAGTGCTCATAAAGAATTCATCAGACCAATATGAGAGGAAGGCAGCCACAATTTTTTGAGTACCTACTATGTGCCAGGCATTGTGAGAGGTGCTTTATGTATATTACCAGTTGCTAGGTCATAGGAACTGTGTAGGACTGTGGTTATGTGGGGAATGGTTTTTTATTATCTTACTTTACAGGCAATTAGGGGTCTGAAAGGATGAGTAACTTGTTTAGAGTAATGGGAGGAAATCCATTCCACATCCCTTTAGTAAGAATATCCCAGAATGCAGAGATGGCCAAACCCTGGTCATTCCTTACCTGAGCTTCAGCCTCTACTTCTTTCTCCTAGCTTCCATCCTCATCATTGGTCTTCATTTGTACTTCATCTTCAACTTTATTATCAATCTCAACCTGTTCTGACTCTTAGCTTCGTATCCGTCTCTTCATGATCAGGGACAATCAGTCTCAATAAATAGTATTCGATGATAAGGAATTTCACATTTCCTGAGAAACCCCACCTACTGTCAACTTGCCAGCACAATTTCTGATGCATCATCTTTCTCACGCCAGTCTGTGGGCAATTGTTTTAAAACATTCATGTTGAATATGACTGTGTGTTGTTTTCTCCATTAATTTGCAAGCTCCCTCAGGATAGGAATTATGGCCATACTTTTATCTCTAGACTAAGAAGCTAGCATAGTTATTTTTGCTTTGTGGGAAGTTAATATATTTGTTCCTGGTGACGACATGATGACACTAACATTGGGTACATAGAATTTCTTAATCGATTATTTTCATTTTGTTTTTATTTTGGATCTGGAAATGTATTCACCTTTTCTTGTTTTCATGATACTTTATTCAATATTACCACTGGATTTTACTTCATTCATTCATTCATTCATTCATTCAACAAGCATTTATTGTGTGAGGTGACAGGAATACAAAAAGAACAAGACACAATCTCAGACCTCAAGTCTAGTGGCATCAACTATGTTTCTCTCATTTTGAATGCATCTTTTTCTGTTTGTTTAATTTTGAATGCATCTTAATTTATTTTGGTTTGTAGTTTTGCAAGGAGTAGTTTGATTAGAAAGAACAGCCATGATTTTGTGAAAAAGTTTTGGATGCAAGGACCAGGGGAGACAGCAGCTTTTGAGTTTCTACATGATTCTTTTCAAATGGTCCTTTAACCACAACGTGGCTGAATTCACGCTTGTATTTCCATAATATTCACCCACACTCTCCTGGTTATTTCCTTTTCGCAATGAGACAGCTTAGGTTAAATGAAAGATTCCCCACCAAAAAGAAAAACTGGTAAGATGCCAAAGAAAGATTAGAAACAACTGTACAGAAAGAAAAAAAAAGGAGATCCTTTCATGGTTTTTCCCTGTAAGGGGATTTCTTTACTACCTTGGAAAAGCTCCACCCACAAATAAGATGCCCATGGTTGGGATATATGACAGACAGGGACTGTGGGATTCCAGCCCGAGTGAATCCTGGTGAAGACTCCGTAGTTCACTATGGGGGTTTTACAGTATAGACCAGAGCAGTAAATACTTCAGAAGAATGGGGCATTGGACATGTTCTGTGGTAGAGGGCAGGTAAGAAGTTGGTGAGTATCTTTCAGCCAGGAACTTTATGCTTTCCTACATCTTTATTTATTTTTCTAGATCTTTCATAATCAGGGCCTTCCTTATCTTCCTAAACTTATTTTCCATATGGTTCCTCAGTCAAAACCACTCTCACAAGTTAGGTCAAGTTTCCTAACTTTTGTCCCTCCCCCACAGGATACAAATCCCTCCCTCAGCTCCCCTGGGGAGGAATGCCTTTTCTGCCTTTCCCAATCCTTTCCTTCCTCCAAGGTCTACTTTAGACCAACGTCCTCCATCAAGTCCTCCCTGACAGCTCCTGCCCAGTTCCTTCTTCCTTCTCTGACTTAGTACACAATGGTATGTGATAATAATAGCCTTCATTGGCTTAGTGGTTGACAAAGCCCTGCCCATTTTCACAAGTCCCTGAGGTTGGTAGGGAGAATTTTCTTGTCCCCTTGGAGTGAAAAACCAGCCCAAGGCCATGTCACAAGGAAATGGCAAAACTGGGACATCAGCCCAGGTTCTTGAAGTCCAAAGCTATAGTCCTTTATCTCGATCTTAAACTTCTATACCCCAACAGAACCTAGTTCAATGTTGGGGAAAAAAAGTAGAGGTTAAATAACTATTTTTAGATTGCTCTATTGACCTTGTCAGTGTTTCATCTTTCTTCCTATATTTCATCTGCTCCCAAGTCAAAGTGGCTGCTTCTACTTGTCATGAACCATAAGCACACATGAGTGAAAGAGTCTGCACAGCATCAGAGGTAGAAGGTCTTCTCTTTCCAGCTGTTACCTATAGTGGAAGCTGTAGTTGGGGTCTGTTCTCCGGGGATGCTGTCTGTGAAGTGCTTGGGAGGGGGGATATCCCTAAAGCAAAGCAGAATGAGGACATGATTTCACTTGCTTGTTATGAGGGGTTTTTTTAGAACCAAAGAAAAAGGGTATTTAAAAAAACACTAAGCAGAGAAAATCTCTCTTTTGACTGAGTGACATTTCATGCCTGTTCATATCGTTAAGTCAGTCTTTGAAAAATGAAGAGCTAAAGTAGTCTCTTTTCTCATTAGACAAAAGGAAGAATTGGGTGTTTCCCTGGTAGGAGACCGGAAAGTGATGAGTGAAGCATCACATTGAGGCTGAGTCACTGACATTGGGGTGGGAGCGGGGGGTAGGTCAGAGCTTTTGCCTGAGCTTTCAAAGCCAGCAAAACTGCTTAGGGCCCATAGTTACACACACCTGTTGGCTGGACCTAGTGCTGATATTGTTAGCATCTGGGACATGGCTCAGGGAGGCTCTCCAGCTGTCCTTAGTTCTTCCAAAAGGGCTCTCTCCAGATCAGATGGACTAGTGTTTTTTTTTTTTTTTTTAAGATTTATTTTATTTATTTATCCTGCCCCCCCACCCCCGGGTTGTTTATGCTCACTGTCTGCTCTCTGTGTCTGTTCATTGTGTGCTGGTCTTTTTAGGAGACACCAGGAACTGAACCTGGGACCTCCCATTTGGGAGGGAGGTACCAAATCGCTGGAGCCACCTCTGCTTCCTGCTTGTTGTGTCTCCTTGTTGCATCATCTCATTGTGCCATCCCATTGCATCAGCTCACTGTCTTGCTTGTCTTCTTTAGGAGGCACCGGGAACCGAACCCAGGACTTCCCATGTGGTAGGCAGGCGCCCAACTGCTCGAGCCACATCCGCTTCCCTGTATTTATCCCTGTTAATATTGTTTGCTCTGAAAACTATCTGGTCTAAAATTAACATAATCATTTCATATTTCTTTTGCTAAAGGTTTATTTTGATAATTTTTAGCATGGCATATCTTTTTCTAACCTTTTACTTTTACCCTTTTGTGTCTCTATATTAGAAGTACATTTCTAATAGAAAACATATATTTGGGTCTTGATTTTTTAAAACAATCCAACCTAACAATCTGTAATTTTTAGTCGAGGTATTTAGGCCTTTATATTTATTATAGTTTTTTTATATAGTTAAGTTTAACTCTATTATCTTGCTATTTGCTTTCTATTTGTCATATCTGTTCTTTATACCCCCTTTCCTCTTTTTTCTGCCTTCTTTTGGGTTAAATTTTATGATTCCAATTTGTCTCCTTTGTTAGTTTATTACCTATCTTTGTTTTACTTTAGTGGTTGCTTTAGTGTTTATAGTACACATTTTTAATATAATGCAGTCTTTTTTTTTTTTTTAATTTATCCCCCCCTCTTGCCACTGTGCTTGCTGTCTGCTTTCTCTGTCCATTTGCTGCACATTTCCTCTGTGTCTGCTTGTCTCCCCTTTGTTGCATCATCTTGCTGCGCCAGCTCTCCACGGGCGTGAGCTGTCAGCTCTCCACAGGCGTGGGCCAGCTTGCCCTTACTAGGAGGCCCCGGGAACTGAACCCAGGGCCTCCCAAATGGTAGATGGAAGCCCAACCACTTGAGCCACATCTGCTTCCCAGAGCAGTCTACTTTTGAGTGATATTATACTACTTCACGTACAGTGTAAGAACCATACCATAGTATACTTCCATATTTCCTACTGACCTTTGTGCTTTATTGTCATGCATTTTACTTTTACATATGTTATAACCCCTAATACATTGTTATTTTTGTTTAAACAGTCAAATATCTTCCACCAAAATTTAAGTAATAAGAAGAAATATACTTACCTAGGTAGCTACTGTTTTCAGCTTTTTTTATTCTTTTGTGTAAATTATATTTCCATCCATTACCATGTTTCCTCTGCCTGAAGGAAATCCTTTAATAACTCTTGTAGTATGGGTTTTCTGGTGATGAATTCTTTCAGCTTTTTTTTTTTAGAAAGCTATTTTTGCTGGGTATAAAATTTTTTAGTTGATAGTTTTTCTTTAAATATTTTAACAATGTTGCTTGCTCCACTGTCTTCTCATTTGCATTTTTCCAACAAGAAATCTGCTGTCAACTTTTTTGTTCCTCTGTATGTAATGCATCTTTTTTCCCTGACTACTTTTTTTTTTTCATTTTCCTTTTTTACTTTTTAAAAAGATACTTAGATTAATAAATGTTATAGAGCATATACAGGGGATTCACATATGCCCTTCTCTCCACACCTCCCAAATTAGCAACATCTTTCATTAGTGTGGTACATTCATTGCAATTGATAAACACAATTTGGAGCATTGCCACTAAGCATGGATTATAGTTTACACTGTAGTTTAACACTCTCTCCCACTCAATTCTGTAGGTTATGGCAAGATATATATGGCCTGTATCTATCATTGTAATGTCATTCAGAATGATTCCCAAGTCCCGAAAATGCCCCTGTATTATGCCTGTTTTTCCCTCTCTCTACCTCAGAACCTCCAGTGGCCACTGCCTCCACATCAATGATATTTCTTCCATTGTTAGAATCGCAGTAAGTCTAAAGTAGAATAGTAGTAAGTCTACTTTAGTCCTGACTGCTTTTAATACTTTTTCTTTATCACTGTTTTTGGACAATTTGTTTGTGATATGCTTTGGTGTGTTTTTTATGTGCCTTGTACTTGGGATTCATTGTGTTTCTTGGATCTGTGGGTTTTCATAATATTTAGAAAGATTTTGGTCATTATTTAATATATTTTTGGCTTTCCCTCTCTCCTTTCCTTATGGTTCACCAATTATAGATATATTAGGCTGCTTGATTTTGTCCCAGAGCTCACAGATGCTGCTTTTGTTTTTGTTTTTGTTTTAATTACTATCTTTTCTGTCTGTTTCATTTGGGATAGTTCTTCACTAATCTTTTCTTCTGTTATGTCTAATCTGCCATTAATCCCATCAAGTGCATTATTCATTTCACCAATTGTTGATTTAATGTTTACAAATGTGATTTGGACCTCTTAAAATATATCTTTCATGTATCTTCTTAACTTTTGGAACATATGGAGTTTAGTCATAATGACTATTTTAATGCCTTCTCTGCTAAATTTGACATCTGGGTATATTCTGTGTTGGTTTAAATTGATTATTTTATCTCTTCACTATGGATTATGCTTTCCTGTCTTTTTTTTTTTTTTTTGCATGCCTTGTAGTTTTTAAAATTCGATTATGGAGATTTGAATTTTATTTTGTGGATGCTGGATAGTTTTGTATTCCTGTAAATGTCCTTGAGTTTTGTTCTAGGATTTAAGTTACTTGGAACAGTTTGATTCTTTTAGGTCTTGTTATTAAGATTTGCTAGTAGGTGTAGGAATAATTATTCTAAACTGCTGAGGCAATACCCTTCTGAGTTCTCTACTCCTTGTGAATGTGAGGTTTTCAAATCTGGCTGGTGAGAACAGACACTATTCTTAGTCTTATGTGAACTCCAGGCACTGTAACATCTAATCCTTCTGAGTGGTTCTTTCCCTGGCTTCAGGTAGTTTACCTACATCAATCTCCAGTTGAATACCCAAGTGGGAACCCTCTGCAGATCTCTGGATCTCTCTGTGCATGTACAGTTCTCTTTTCTCTTGTCTTTTGTCCTAAAAACTTTAGCAGTCTTGGTCTCTCATCTCGGTATTCTCATCTCACAGAGTTTTCTGGAAACTGCCTGGGATCCCCCTCCCTGAGTGGCCTAGAAATTCTCTCAAGGCAATAAACTGGGGCAATTGTAGGAATTGATTCATTTGTTTCCCGTTTCTCAGGAGGGATCGTTGTCCTTCTTTGCCTGACAGTGTCTTTCAAACTGTTGTTTCAAAAATTTTGTCCATTTTTTGTTTGGCTAGAAGTAGAATTCTGTATATAAAATTTGAAGCATGCTTTTACCCTAAAAATTATTTTTGTGTTTTATGGAATCAAAATAATTGATTTATGAATTTCTCAAAAACAAAACCATAAACTTCTTCACCTGAAAACTATTTCTAGCCAAGTGAATTGCCCTTTGTTTAAATAGCAAATCTCTTTGCTCACTTCAAGATGTCAGAACAGAACTACATCTGAATATAAACCAAGCTGCATGAAATCACTGTGGCAAAACACAACTGTAGTCTTAGGTATAACCACTTGAACTAGAGCAGCAGCATTAAATCTTGGTCTCACTCAAGTATAACCATTCTATGGTTTGCTTTCCAGCTGATATGTCAAAGACATTATAAGGAAGATGATGAAACTCAAAGGTAATATTTACAAACAAATGCTCTCTGCTCTTAGATGAAGTGTCTCTGAAGACTTCAACTTAAAGTAGGTCTCTGTAAGCCAAAATCCTGATCATGCACATGCTGATGTCTTCTATTTGGGTAACTGTGGAAACTGTTAAGCAATATGTAAATTTAATGATGGTGAAACAGAATAATTTATTTCACAGTGTTGAAGGAGGAAGGTACAAACTGTGAAGCAGTAACAAATGAAAACTTCCTGTAGACCAAGAGGAATGAAAAGAATATTTCAGGCATGAGCTGAGGTGTAAGAGCATAAGTGCCCTATAGAAAAAAATGCAGGCTCTGGAGCCTGGATTCAAATCCTACCTGTGACAATTATAATTGTGTGATCTTGGGGAAGTCACTTAACCTCCCTGTGTCAGACTCCACGGTACTACCTTGTAGGGTTGTTGCAAGAATTAAATGAAATAACATGTGCAAAACACTTAGAACAGTGTCTGGACATAGTGAGCTCAATATAAATGTTAGTTACTAATATTATCATTATCAGTATTATTATTGTTATAGAGAATTGCATGAGCAAGGGCAGGAAGGGACATAGAATGTATAGAGCACCAACAGGGAAGGCCTCCTTGAGAAGGTGGAATCTGAGCTGGATCTGAAGCTTAGAAAGAATTTCACACAAAGGAAATGAACAGTGATTCTGGGTGTAAGAAACAGAATGAGCAAAAGTTCAAAGAAAAAATGTTTGAGATATGCTTAGAGAAAAGTAGGTGGTTTCACTGGAGTATCTGGTGATTTCTGGGCAGTAGAGAGGGACAAGGCTGGAAGGGAATATATTTACAGGGTTTGGCAACTGTTTAGATATGGCTTTTGAGGGAGAAGGAGGTATTATTTATAACCCAAATATAAGCAGAAATCCATATGGCCCAGTCTTAAAGCAACGATGAACTCAAAAAACCTAGTCTAGCAACAAAAAGTGTTTTAAAATTAATTCAAAATGTTACTAACTTACTCTCAGAACATTAATAAGGATATAATTCAAGGCTTTGGGAACAATTCTTAAACTTCTATTTCGTCTCCTCAGCAATTCTCTCACATCTCAGCATCTTTGGAGCTTCTCACTCTTTCAACCACTCACTTTCCATTTCTCCTACCCTGAAGCTCTTTCAAAGCCCCAGCCCATGAGGTCCTTGTCTCTTGGTCCCTTTCTCCTTTCCTCCTGCCTCTTCTGTCTTGTCTGTTTACCTATCTCTAGATTTTGAATCACAAAGCCTAGGAACCACCCTGAAAAAGACAGAACTCTCCTTAGAGGGAAGGCTTACTTTCTTTATGGGTGGGTGGTAGGAAGTTGGGAACACTCACGTGTTAATAAGTTTTTTAGTCATCACACAAAGCTAACTCTACAGCTTTGAGCCTAGGTGATAGGATAATAGAGGTTACCTCACAGAAATAGAGAAGTCAAGAAGTAGAAGAGTTTTGAGGGCAAGATGTTGAGTTTGGGACTGAACATGTATTGAAGCTGGAGCATCATTCCAGGTAAAGATAGATAAAAGAACACTGAATAAGCCAGGGATTTAGAAGGATCTGGGAATTGTCCCCAAAGAAGTGATTGTTGAAGGTATGGGAATGAAAAAGAAGAGAAAAAAAATAAAGATTAAGAAGAGGGTGAAGGACAGAATCTTAGAAAACATCTACATTTCAGGGTAGAAATAGACAAAAGGATTTCAGAAAAGACAGAAAAATCCCAGTGTCCAGGCTTCATCCAGAACAATTCCATCAGAATCTCTGGAGGTAGGGTTCATATGCTATTATTGTTTAAAGCTCCCCAACTGATTTAATATACAACAAGTTTGAAAACTACTGTTCTCGTGGCCTATGTGTTGCTAGTGGTAATGGTTTTTAAGGTTGTGTGGAAAAGGAGTTGTTAAGGAACCACGTCCTCGTTCATTGGACTTGAAAGCCAGAAACTCCATTGTTCTCATTTTTCTGAGTAAACTGAAGCTCAAAGAGATTAATTCATTTTATGACCTTAAGGCATTTAATGAATTCCCAAACTCCTACTTCTCTCTAATTTACTATCATAGACAAAATCTCTGTCCCTCCCCTCTCTCTCTGGACTTCTCTTCACCTCACCCCTAGCCCTCTGCTACCTCTGCCTTGATACTTCTTGCCTCTCATTCCCAAGGCTCTTCGCAACGGCCCCTGGTTCAGGTTTTAGAACACTGTATTTCTGGTAGGTAATAGGCAGAATGCACTGTCAGAGGAACCCATTTAAGGGGCTTCAGCAGCTGCCGATCACACTGTCAGAGGAAAACTGACAAAACTTTGTGAACCTGAAAGGAAGGTTAACCTCTGGAAGAAAATGGCAGAGGGCATCCTGAATTTCCAAGTGCTAGACGTGGAGGTGCCCTGACTTCCAGCACAGCCGCCTCCCCATGCTGCTCCCGGCATCCTCACGGCTGCTTGTGGAGTGGTACTAAAGACGGGCTGTGCTGGCAAGGCCTGCCCGAGCTGATGAGCATGAAGAATTTGTGGGAATTCTGTGACTTCAAAAGGCAAAAGGTCAGCTTCTTTGCATTGATAGTGTTCTTGCTGCCTAAGGGTTTATCTCTGGGCATCTTGACTGGTTTCCAAGGTCTGGCTTCACCTCCATTGTTATCTGGAACACAGGAAGAGTCCTTTTGTCAGGCCAGACTGTGTTGGACATTGGACCCCATTCCTCAGGGCACTGTAATCATGCCCTTCCCCCATGACTCAAGTTCCACACTCTTCCTAAATAGCTGGAAAAAGATTTAAAAAAATACACAGACCTGCCCATGCTCCTCTTGTGCACATACATCTGTACTGAATTTCATTTTCTCTGCGGGCTTCACAAAATTACCCATGAATGTGATCCACTGTCGGAATGCACCCTGGAGTTGAGGCCGTGCCTGAAATCACCTGCAAACACTTGTCTTTCACTCATCCTCATACACATGAAGGATATGCACACCTAACCCCTGAACTTGCACAGGACTCCACCAGCCCACAGTCACATTGAAAACAGGTTCGAGTTACACACGTGCTTGCTTACACTTTGGCTTACACACTCCCATCTGGAGTTTTGTATATCCAGGGCCTGTTGAGTTCCATGTGTGTTCACAGCCACATCAAAAACACACCTTTATGTTCCTAAGAAATAGTAGGCAACAGAGATGAGAAGCAGGGGAGATGGAAAAAAAAAAAAAGAATAGATCTGTCCCTTCCTCTTCTGGCCTGAAGCAAAGTAACCAGGATCTTTTGGGCTAACTTGGTGATCCGGCTCCAGAGTATATTATTCCAACAGACTTTGATCCTATTCCCAGGCTGGAAGAGGCAAACTCTTCCCCAGCCACGTCTGCAGGGTTCCTCCAGCTGTCTCCAGTGCAGTTCTCCCTAAATGCAAACTATTAGCATTTCCTGTTAAAACATTTCTGATAAATAAATGAATACATCATCTTCCCAACCCAAAGCAGGTCTGAAAGCAGCCTAGGAGAGCTAAGGACCGACATGGACCACCCAGCACCCAGCCCACTGGCCCAAGGCCAATGCTGCTTTTGTTTGAATTCCTGTATGAGTAACTGCTCAAGCTGACGCCAACCAAACTCAGTGAAATATTATTTTTAATATTAAATAAATAGATGGTGGGGTGTGTTGATTTTTTTTCCTCAGTAAATTGCAGCATCATGACCTAGAAACCAACTCTTGTATCCAGATTTCCTCAGATAGTAGAAAGAAGGTTCACATTCTCTTTGACCTTCCTCATGGAGCACTTATTCCCCAGGAGACAGAAGAGTCCCAGTTGGTGTTGACAGGACCCTATTTGGTGTAAGCTGGGACTTCAAATGCTAACAAAGCTTGTATAGAATCACCAACCATTTATGTTAATTTTTCTAACTTATTGTTTCCTCTATATACACAAAACACATGCTCTTTACATAAAAGTCAGAAAGCACAGATTAACAAGAAATTGGAATCTCATTAGATAACTACTATTAGATTTTAGCAAATAGTCATTCCAATTTTTACATATTTATATGTATACATCACACTCAGTGTATATCGATTTTATAAAAATGGGCTCACATTGTATATATGCACATTTTTTTTTACACAAAATTAGTTTTGCCCATCTATTTTCAGTCTATAAATACTCTCCTAAAACTTCCCTTTTAAGGGCTACATATTGCCCTATCACATGAATCTGTCACGGTGTTCCCAACCAGTCTCCCATTATCGGATATTAAGGCTATTTCCAAGTGTTTGCTATTATTAAAAACACTCAAGTAAAAAAAAATTCTTATAGCTAAATCTTTGCTTACATAATTATTTTCTTAGGATAAAGTCTCGAAAGTAGAATTTTAAGGCTTTTGCTACATATTGCCAAATTGCCCTCTGGAAAAAAGATTATGCTAATTTACATTACCGCCAGCAGGGGATCAAAACATTCCCCTGCTTGTACCTCTGCCACACTACATCTTATTCTTCAGAAATAGTTTTTGACAATTTGTTAAGAAAAAAAAAAAATCAGCAACTAACCTTTGGTTGCTTGTACTAAACACCGAGTGTGAGAGGTGAGTAATATGGAACTTTTGCAAATCTGAGCAGTCAGTGGCTGCAATATTGGGCAGTGAAGGGGACAGATGGAAAAAGACACATGGCTGTGGTGGCCTCCAGAATGGCTCAGGCAAGTGAGAAGGCATGTTGATGGCAGGCAAGAGGTTCAGCCTCATCTGGAGTTCCTAAGACATGTTCTGAGTGAGATGCACGTTTTTGGAGGGAAAAGATGCTGAGGTCATGGAAGTTTGGGGAACACTGTGGTGAAGCCAAGTTAAGTCCGTTTCTTCACTGCAGGATTTCTCAGAAACTGCATATGCTGATGTGCATGGCGAACCTCCAAGAGGGGCACATGGTAGACAATGTTTCATGGGCTCATTTACCTATAGATCCCTCCTCTCCATCTTTTTAATTTTCTACCTGAAGTGTGGTGGGACACTTGGCAAAACTTTGGAAAACACTGTCTAATGCCATAAGGGGGAAATTGTTTTCACAGAAAGGGCAGAGAATGAAAGAGAGGACAGAAAAGAAGGGATGGGGAGAGAGAAGAAAGAAGAAGAAAAGCCAAAGAATGGAAGGAAAATTAGAAAAAAGGGACAGGAGAGAACACAAAGAGAAAAGGAAAGAAGAAAGAGATGTAAAGAGGGGGAGGAAAAATTGAACAGAATGGAAAAAAGAAAGGGGGCAGGAAAAGTATCCACAGAGAAGCCCCTGGGAAGCGGCTGTGGCTCAATTGGATGGGCTCCCGTTTACCATATGGGAGGCCCCGGGTTCGATTCCCCGGGGCCCCCTGGTGAAGGCAAGCTGGCCAGTGCTGCTCGATGAGCCGACACAGCAAGATGACTCAACAAAGGGAGGCAAGCAGACCCAGAAAAACGCCAAAAAAAAGCAAATGGACACAGCAAGCACAAGCAGCAAGGGGGGAATAAATAAATAAATAAAATCTTGAAAAAAAAAAAGAGAAGCCCCTTACTACTAGAACCATCTCCCCACGCTTTTCAGGGGAGACTCAGTTGCCTGTGATCTCCTCTATGCTCATCTCCTACCTATAGGCCACCCCCCATCTCCCAGCACATTGTTCTGCAAGGTGTTTTACTCTGGAATTTTACTGTCACAGCTCCTTCCTCAGTTGCTATTACTTAAAATGCAAGAATTCATTTGCAAGGGAAGCTCGGAACATACAGATAAACGATAGGCCCTAAAGAAACCCAGAAAAGAGAAAACGTGCAGTAAGACACTTCCAAAAGTATTTCTTTACTACATCTTTTATTGTTGCTGTTTGGCTTTATGTTGAAGCACAATAAGACATGGCTAAACTAAACAAATATTCTAGACTCAGTCAAGAAGCCCAGTTGCCAAAAGAGCAGATGAAGGTAAATTGACAGCTTTTAAACGCCAACGGGACCTTTCACCCAAGAGGGCCTGCTTTCAAGCAAACTGAAGGCACCAAAGGGTAAAATAAATTCCTAAAAGCTTAAATGAAGTGCATTTACACAGTGCAAAAACCCTTCAGAATTCCACAAGAAATACCTGTATTTCAAAGTTAAGATATCTAATTATTTAATGGAAGCTATTTGTTATTTAAAAAAAAAAACTCAAGTAATGCATGCTGAAATAGAAATGGGCGTTTTGAAACAAACTCATGGAGAGTTCATCCAAATTTGAAACTCTTAGAACTTTTAGAACTCTAGGATTTGAAGCAGGTACATGAAAACTGACGAGATTTCACTGGAACAGTCATTCCCAACCTCTTAATCACTGTCTCTTTTTTAAAATGTCACTCCCTGCTATCAGTCACTGATCTTGGTTCCTCATTTTGTATTCATGTCCACAATTGCTTACGGGTTCAGTTGGCAGACTGGACTCTCAGTTTGATCAATAACATTCCAGAAATTTCTGTGATTTCAACAAGTGTCAATCACAGTGAACAGCATGATATACCCAGGGTCGTGGGTTAGTGAGTGGAGCTGACGTTTAGTTAGCTTAGTGAACCTTATCACAGATACAGAGTTAAGCCTTTGTATTATTAAAAATAAGACATAATAGTAGTGATAGTTACACAGCATAATGAATATATTAAGACCCAATTAATTATACACTTTAATAGTGAAGTTTATGTTATGTCAATTATTTGTCTCAACAAAAAATAAAATAAAATAAAATAAAATAAGACATAAGCCATTATGACTGGCATTGTAAATGTCCCAGGAGTCCCAGGCTCCAGAATGGAAATCCCCTCATTTGAGATTTTTTTCTGAAAACCTTTCAGCTTTCAATATTTGCTTCATTTTTTAGAGTCAACTCATCTTAAGCCTCCAAACCAAGAAAGCCAGTGATGGCACATGTACTGCCACTCTCACTTCCCATGCCTGTGGCAGACATTTCTATGGATTTCCATAATCTTTCCCATTGAGTCTTTTTTTTTCTTTTTTTTTTCACCTCTTGGTACAGTGTTGTTAGGGGCAACCACTACCAACAAATCAGAGCTGGTACTGCAAATGAAGCCAACATGCCTTTCCTACGCTAACCTATGTCTTAGATGATTTGTTCAGAAAACAAATGAGAGGGATACAGGCTCAGAATTCCCCTGAGTAGGGAAGGTTGAGATCCTATAATAAAGATGGAAGGTATAGAAATGAGAGAAACTAGGCTAATCAACTCCCTACTTCATGGGAGTAAGTCCATCTGAATATACATGAAAGATATATAAAATTGTTCAAATGATCAAGGGATGGGGCATGGTCACGGTGGGTAGACAATTACTCAATTAATGAGGGAATCTGAATTCCCAGCCTGGAGAGCTCTGCTACATTCCCCAAGGGAGCAGCAACAGTCCCCTGAGTGCAGAGGCAGTATCTGGCAAAAGAGGATGGCCCACTGATGGGTTCTTGTTATTGAGGACTAGCCTTATGAGTATTTGCTCTTCTAATTGACACTTAGCCTACCGTTATGGGGTGCCTAAGGGTTACCACCTGAGAGCCTCCTTGTTGCTCAAATGTGGCCTCTCTCTAAGCCAAACTCAGCATTTGAATGCATTACCTTCCCCCCAGCGTGGAACATGACTCCCGGGGATGAGCCTCCCTGGTAACGAGGGATTAATACCAAGTGCCACCTGGCAACATGATCGGAAAAAGACCTTGAATAAAAGGGGGAAAAGGTAAAGAGAAATGAGTTCATGTGGCTAAGAGACTTCAAAGAGAGTCGGGAGGTCATCCCAGAGGTAATACTTATGCATACCTCAGTAGGATCTCATA
>JAQZBX010055407.1:0-18428 GCA_029593785.1 Cabassous unicinctus | reverse complement strand
CGGAGTGGGGGACGCGGGGGACCGGAGGCGTGGTGGGGGGAGGGAGCCAGAGAGGGGGACGCGGGAGGTAGGAGGATGGGGGATACAGGGAGGGAGCCGGAGAAGGGGGCGCCGAGGGGCGAGGTGGGGGGAGCCGGGGCGCGCAGCCGAGCCGAGCAGAGTCGGCGCGGAGTGCCCTCGGCGGCAGCGGATGCGCGGGGCCGCTGGCAGCTGTGACAGCGCCTCCCCTCCCCGTCTGCTCCCCCCTTCCCCCTCCTCCGCCCCAGAGCGCGCGCGCTGCCGGCGGGACCCGCACTGCCAATGGTCCGTACCAACCTCGCCAGCTGAGGCGGGGGGCGAGGAGGCAGGCGGGTGGGGAGGCCCCGCCCCAGGGAGCGGTCTCACTCCTTCCCCCTCAACCCCGCACACCCCCATCGCCCCAGCTGAGGCGACTCTGCTTTCGGAGCCCGAAAAGGGACGGCGGGCGATGTCCGAGAGCACCCTGGGGCTCTCCAATCCAGAGTTAAAGCTTGCCGGGCCCCAGCCCCCTGCACCCCCACCCCCACCCCGCCTCCATCCCGGCTGTTCCCGGCGCCCAGCTTGGCAGCTTCTCTCAAAGGGTGATTGTTTCTGGGCTGGACTGTTGCGGGGCGGTTCTCTGGGACTGAGGCAGAGCTGGGGAGGGGGAGGATGTGAGCTCCCTTCTTGCCTTTGGGACCGAATGGAAGGTGGCTCGTGGGGGCATATGGTCCCTTGCCAACATGCAAGGGTACTTGGGTGGGGGAAGAGGGAGGTCCCGAGGAGGCACAGGCAAATAGAGTGGCCCCACCTGATGGCCCTGCTGCCTGGTGTAAGGGCCTGTCGAGCTGCTTGGTTGTGAGCTTTCGCAGCCAACCTCCACCCCAGGACAGTATTCCTGGCCATTCCAAAGAGATGGCCGCTGAGGCAATGTGTAGGGTGGGGAAGGAGCTAGACAGGAGCTGGCTCTGGAACTTGATTGGAGGGGCATAGAGGATACAAAGGGGGCCAGTGGGCTCTCCAGGAAATTTCCAGGAGCTAAATGGGCCAAGGAGCAACCGCATGTTCCTTACCTGTGTGTGCTGGAGTCAGCTGGGGGAGGCTCCATGGGTATGTCTGTGTGTAAGTGTGCGAATAGGTATATGTGCATGCATACATTTATATTTACACATACATGTATGCATGCCACACATGTGTGTACACACATGTGTATGTATCTGTGTCTTACATATGTGCACACAGTGCAGGAGTAGATGTAGCAGTGCCCTGGAGCCATCTCTGGGAGTATTTCCAAAAGCCTTTTCGTCAAGGTGCCAGAGACTTAGGTACTATCTTTGTGCATGTGTTAAAGGTTTGCCTCCCCCAGGCTGGACTTTCTCTTGGACAGCTGTAGCCAGGGCCATGCCAGTGTTCTTTCCTTCCCAGCCGCAGGAGCAGGCCAGCTCTGGTTGCCGGGGTTCTGTCCTCTGTAGGGCCAGAGAGAGACGTCAAGCTGTTTAGCGAGTCCCATTCTCCCACAGGAGCTGATGCCTTTTCCGTAATCCAGTGGCCGCTGTAGACCCATTTCCAGGTACTGCTAAGTCAAGGATGCATCCCCAGGCTATGTGTTTCTGTGTACTTGGGGCTGATGCTAAGAATCACAGGGCTCCTACCCCATTTCCTTCTCTTCCCTGGGCAGTCCCCAGCCAGGCCCTGCTCTTTCCACTGAGTGTGTGCAGTGGGGGCAGGGGCAGGGTTTACCAATCAGCCACTTTAGTCGATATCTTGAGGTGAGAAAGAGCCCCACCATCTACACCACCTCCCAGACATTTGAAAAGATCAGTTGCCCTCCCTAGGGACAGCTGTCTTCCTTCTCACTCCCTCTGCCATTACTGCCCTCAGCCAGGAAGTTCTTCCAATTCTAACCGGAGTACCTCTGCTGCAGGCTGAGATAATTTCCTCATTGTCTTAATGGAGCAGGAATTTCAGCAAGACCTGCTCTAGTTTTCCCTTCCCCTTTTGTAACAATGCTTGCTTCTGTAGATTCTGCTAAGGGAGACATTCCTGAGACCATGTTTTCCTCCTGCTATTTTCCTTTTCTCCACCTTCTGCTTAGCCCCTGGCTCTTACCCCAACAGGAGGGATAAAGAAGGGCAGGTGCAGGGTAAGGGGGCAAGAGAGCACAGAGGAGTGGCCAGGCCATGGGAGTGTGGACCTGCCTCTGCCCAAATGGTAGGGCAGAAATGACCTTGGTGAGTTTCTAGTTCCTGCTCCTCAGTTTACAAACAGGGAGACTGAGACCCACGGAGGGTAAGTGGTTTGCCTAGGGTCATGCCATGAGCCAGAAAACCTGCAGGGTGAGCATGTGTGTGTATGGGGGGGGTACAATGGGGATCAAACCCATTCCTCTGTTACTCCAGGACAGGGCCCAGCCCCCATGTGGTGAGCTCAGGGAAGGTGGAATGAGTGGTGGAGTGAGGAAGCAATTCTGGAGACACTAGCTGAGTGAGTGGCCAAGGATACCCCTTTCTCCCCTTGCTGGGCCAGCGTCTTTTTGGTAGGGAAACCAGGGGCTGGGCTTGGTGGTCTCCAGAGCCACTCTGGTCCTGGCCAATTGAGGCCCGGTGGACCCTCTCTGTGGGTGTTCTCAAGGATGCTGGGCCTTGATGGAATGGGAAGGGGGCCCAGCTTTATCCCACCATGCTTACTAGACAATAGTGACCATCATATCCCCTCTTTCTTGGGACCTGTCTTTGTAATTTAGCCCTAGGTTTGTTTATGGAATTTTTAATATTAAATTTTAGAGCCAACTTAAAACAATACTGTGGAATTACAATTAGTATGATAATGCTCAGTGAAGAGGGAAGCACCTGGAGTAGTTCTGGTGGGAAGTTTCGGTCATGACCCCAAGTGCACAGACACACAAATACACAAAACATATGCGTACACAAAAATGCACACAGAGGCATGTATGCAGGCAAATACACAAAACGAATCACACGAATAAGTGCTCACATACCCTCACTGCACATCGGCATGCACACACCTGCACACACCTGCATGCGCCTGCATGTGTCTGCACACACATGCACGTGCCTGCACACACATGCACGTGCCTACACACGCATGCACTTGCAGTGCCTGCATGCACCTGCACACACCTGCATGCACCTGCACACACCTGCACGCAACTGCACACACATAGCACACACACACACTTGTCCCGCCTTCACCATTGTCATCATCACTGTCTTCTCCATCTTCCTTTCCCTTTTCTCCATCTTCACGCCCAGTCTCTGCGGTTCTGGAAAAACCCAGGACCTTCCACATCTGGGGCTAGTGCCTTCTCGACCATTTGGAGCAGCCTCGGGCTTCCCCCACCATGGCTGACCTCCCTCTCTGCCCTTCCACTGCCAGGAGCAAGCCCCTCTTTTCAGAGGCCCCCAAAGCCTAGCGCTAACATGTTTAGTATGCAGAGCCCCGGCTTGTCCTCGGGGACAAACCGTTATGTGTTTATTGTGTAGTTAAGCAGGATAGGAGCCCTGCCCCCCACTCTGGTCCAGGCCCAGCTCCTATACTCAGAATCCCAGAAGGCTCCCATAAAACCATCATCTGCAATGCAAAACCGGCCAAACATATGGGAAGGGCTGTAGGTTTTTTCCTCCTAATCACCTGTGCCCTAATTCAATATGAATAACAATTAGTTTACTCTTATCAGTTAATTGTTCCCCTTGTGCATTCCCCCTGCCTAGGCCTCTCAGCAGCAGCTTTGCTCTGCTCCTGACTTGTAATTATGCTTCCTTTTCTGGCCAGTCCTTCCTTCTCAGCTAACCCACCCTAGAGACCAGCAGAAAGCTGCTCCAGCCCGCCCCGCCCCAGGACTCACCTGCCTTTCTGAGCTCTAGCCCCAGCCTGAGTTGTCTAAATGTCTGAGCCTCCACTTTTAGGGAGCCATCCAGAGCCCTCCCAGGAATCCTCCGCAGTGCTTTTGCTGAAGTGAGTGTGAAGACCCCATGCCAAGTGCATATGTGATGCACGTGAGCACACACACTGCCCGGCCCATCCATCACTGACAGGCAAGGAGGCACAGCACACACACATGCGTGTGCACGCCGAGGCCCCTCCTCTCCTTCCCACTGTCCCTCTCCAGGCTTTTCAGCCTCTCATCGACCAGCTCCTGTCCATCTGGGGTGTAGGTGGGGATGAGGCTGCCAGGGGGCCCAGGGAAAGGAAAGCTGCTGCTTGGCCTCTTTTGGGGCAGAGGTGACTCCCAGGGGACCCTGCTGTGCCTTGCAGGACCTGTCAGGTATGTCTGGAATGCTCCTGCAGTGGCTCCTTGCTGGATGTGTCATGTGGCAGAGTTGGCATTTGAGTGCAGGCAGTCTAGCAGCTCCAGAACATAAGCTCTTCTTCATCATCAGTGCACCTCGGGGGCTTACGTGCTGGCGGTGGACTAAATGCAGGTGATGAATGAGATGCATGAAGGAAAGCAACAGAGTGAAGACCTAGAGAGAATCCTGGGTGGGGGCTTTCTAGAGGGGAGGGTCAGGAAAAGCTTCGTTGAAGAGGTAACGTCTGAGCTCAGGTAAGCCAGGGTTGGGGGTGTTAGGGCTGCAAGAACAGCAGTCCAGGCTGAGGGAACAGCAGAGCTGGGAATGAGGGAAAGGCTTGGCGTGTTTGGAGAAACGGAACGAAGCAGGCGAGGCCGAGTGTGGTGAGCAAGGAGAGCGTGATGTGGCATGAGAACATTCACTTTTCAGATTTTGAGGATTCGTGTACATGACTGACCTTCTGCGCAAGTGTCTTACAGAGAGTAGCTGCTCAATAAATATGATAGATGGAGTTGTTTCATTTCCTGCCTACTCTCCCAGGCATAGCTGAGGGGGGAGCAAATATCTTAGACCTTTGGGCACAAGTGGAGCTTCTGCAGAAGGGCCCACTACCCTGAGCCACATCCCCATCCTTTGCACTCAGGATTTCGGAAGACATGCCTCTCCCCTTGTGCCCTACAAATGAATTCTTCTAAAGGCAAGAATGGGAGGCAGAGGGCAAGCCATCTGGGGACAGACTGAGACCCTGGAGGGGCGGGTGCAGATGGCAAAAACTGGGAGAGGGAAGAGGCAAGCAGTGAGCAGCAGTCTCCCAACTCTGATTGCCACCTAGTTGCTGGGGGTTAATAACTCTTTCAGGTGGGAGAGAAGGAAGAGGAGACTGTAGCAGCTGCAGGTACATTTCCAATTTGCAGTAGTGAATTCTGATCAGGCACCTTTTGAAAGAAAAGGGTTGTGCTAAAAGGTTTGAGAAACCTAACTCCGTGCATCCCAGGCAGACCTCGTTCCTGCCTCTAAAGCACCGTAAGGCCCATGGCTTTCTTTTCCCTGGAGCTGAGAGGATGGCAGAGTCGAGGAGATGTTCAGAATCAGTGGCCCTGATACTCTCTGCCCAATCTGCATGGGGCCTGAACTATGTGTTATGCCGGATCAGAGAAAATGGAACTCAGTCTCCATGTTTCCTGGCAGACACATGGACCAGGGAAGGTGCAGGGGCTGAAGAACAATGTCCCACTTGGCTTTGTTAAACAAACAAGAGTCTTTCAGGGTTTCTGAGGAAGGAGGTGGTGAGAAAGGGAATGGACCCACGAATGGAAAGGGTGTTCAAGGTTGGGGACAGAGCCATTCTTCAGACTTTGAAATGGCATGGTGGGGGCATGGACAGTGGTCTCTACAAAGAATGAAACAGCAAGCCCTTTGAGGTATTCCAGAGACTGGCATTCTGGGCCTCCAAACCAGTTAATCATCTCCCACTGTGGCTGCTCACTAGGTACCACACCCTTGAGATCCCCACCCCCCTGGCCCCACATGCCTGGAAATGGGAAAAACTGCATTTTATTTGATGACTACTACTTGGCCAAAAGCATTCAGAGTCTCTGTGGCGGAGCTGGTGGTCTGTCCTTGTATGGCATGGTGATGGATCACGATTCTAGGGACTTGAGGAGAGCTCTAATAGGCACCCCCTCTGGGTTTGAGCACACCTCTGACAGTTTTAATTCTCCAGCTCCATCTTCTAAAATCTGATGGCCATTTTGGGCTTTCTGGTCTCTAATCCCTCATTCAGCAAAGCAAACATCCTAAATCCTCAACAGTGTAGGTTTTACAGTCTCATATAGAAGTATCTATGTTTCAGCACCACGGCCAGCACCACTCGTGAGGAACACATGTGCTAGCATTTGGAGGTAAGCACTCTCAGGGCTCTGGAAGTCCAGCTTTGGCTTGGCAGGGTGGTGTTGCAGAGACCAGGCTGACATCCACACAGAGCCTGCTTCCAGACCTTGTGTTGTGTTTTTCTGAAAAAAAAAAAAAGAAAAAAAGACAAGATCTTCTTTAAAGTGACAGACAGATAAGGTATATGAGTGGAAACAAAGTATTCAGGTGAGGACTAGAGAAGGTGAAGAGGGCTCATGTTTAAGGAGGGTACTGAGATAGATCAGGCAAATCAGTTTCATCTTGCATGCCAAATTCAGTAAATTGGTTGTGGATTTGCAAAGTGCTGTGTGGAGAGTTGTGAAGCTACATCTGTGGTAAGCAGGAGAGAGGGCCAAGACCAATTGGTGATGCCTGCCTTGAGTGGGCAGTAGGAATAGTGATGACATATGTGCATCTATGTTGCCATTTCTGAGATCCTTTTCAGCTGTAGGAGTATGTGTCTTTAAAAATTTATGTTCTTTTCATTCTCTTCTTTCCATTCTTCTTTTTTACCCATTCATTTATTCATTCACCCAACCAAAATATATCAAGTGCCTGCTAAGTGTTTATTACTGGGCAGTACATTTCACTCAGCCTCCATGAACTTACAGTATAATAGACAACTAAAGAAACACAGTATAGTGGGATAAAGTCTGTGTTCTTTGGGGTCAATGATATGTTCTTGGGGCAGTGAAGGTTTGCATGAAGTCCTGACCCAATGGGTTCCACAAATCAAATGACAATCCTCTCTACATGATGGCAGCCCAACTGGCAGAAGGGGAAAACAGCTTTCCAAGAGTTAGCTATGAGGTCCAGAAAAGACAACCCAAGTTCTAGGTTTTCAGTATGCTTACAAACTCATGCATGACCCTGTGAAGGGACCTTCACCTACTGATTATAGTTAGGGTGATCATAAAGTCCTTTCAGAGACCTAACTTGGAAAAGGTTACAGATCCCAGCATATCTCCAATTTGAAGCCAACTTTATAGCCCTAAACATTGATTTGTTGGAGCTGAAATAGTCCACATTCTAGATTAAGAATTAAGGGGAAGGGTGGGAGTGTCATGGCAATATGAGGATTTGGGAAGACCACCAGAGATGCTTCTAAGAACCAGGATGGGTGACTTCTATACATACCAGGATATTTCTAAGACAGGTAGTTTCTAATGACCTTTCTCTTTGTTCTCTGGTAAACTACTATCATCCTTGTGGCAACTCAGCAGATTCATTTGTGATGAAACAGACTTGAGAAACCATAAGCAAGGGGAAAATGGAAAATTTAACTTTGCAACTGGGCACACTGAAGCCTAGGGAAATAAAACTTGCCCAAGGTCATATTGTATGACCACCCGCCTTGCTGTCTCTGGCCTCCAGCAGGCCCAGGAAAGCTCAGGACCTTACAGTGGTCAAGAAGCCTCCTGAGGCTGAAGGCTGAAACTCTGTCCATCTACTCTAATGGAGAATGGCAGATTTCCCTTCAAGTTCCCACAATTAAACAGGCAGAGGAATGAATTTCATAAAATATGCATATTGTTTGCTTCCTACAAAAGCAGTTTAATCTTTCTTAGCTCATAGCCAAGATGAGCAATGGGAAAGATGATCTTTCTCTGCACATCAAATTCAGGCTCTGGCCTGCAGTGTCTTCTGGGGTGAATGTCCATCACCACTACCACCACCACCATCGTCATTTTCATCATCATCACTCCACCATAATCATAATCATCACCACCATTATCATCACCTTTATTTCTATTTTATATTTGGTCAGTATGTAATTTCATGGGAGCTTCATGAGAATCAAGACTGTCTTGTTCATTAATTCAGCTCTTTCACCCAGCACAGTGTTTGGCACATGCTAGATGCCTAATCAATATCAGTCATAAATGCTGATCTACTAAATGAATAAATGAATTAGGTGTCAAATAAATTAACTTGTATTTAATTTAAATAACCCTAAAGAAGGCCCCAGGAGATGGGCAGAACATGTCACTCCTAATTATACATGAGGAGATGGAGGCACAAATAGTTGCATTGTCTTGCCCTGGGCCTTGTCTTGTGGTTTGGCCTCATGGAGATGTTTTTCCTTTCCCTTCATGGACAGAAGTCAATCACTAGTCTCCTTGCTCCCACCTCCTTCCTGGCCCTGGCCTAGGTGCTCCTCCTTGGAACTGAAAGCAGTCCTGACCCCATTTGGATCCTGTGTTCTATCAGACTAACCTCACTCCTGTGGATAATGGTTCCTTGTCAGCACTAGGGCCTGAGGAGCAAATTTTTCATTATTGCACGGAGCTGACGTGCAAGAACAATTGGACTAAATTGATTGTATTTTCCAAATCATTGCCCAGCTTCTAATTCTATCTGTGAGATGAACTAATTTGAATGAGAATTAGCTTCTAAATTGAGAATACAGGCCCTTGACCAGGAAGGGAGAAGAGGGTCCTTGTGCAGTCCAGTGGGAAAGAGATTTATAGGCTGCAAACGACCCAACGGCTTTCCCAGAAAAGGCTGTGGGTAAGGAGGAAATGATGTATAATCAGGAAGGGGCCCTGCCACTCTCCTCTGCCATACTCCTTATTCTGCCTCTGTCCATCATTACTCTCATACTTGGTAATGCTGTCTCATAGTCAGCTAAGTAGGCTTGTACCTTGCCTCCCCTATCCCCTGGATAGAACCAAGGCAATAGGTAGAGTTAGAATTAAAAGACCTTATACCTTAGAGTTAGAGGGGAACCCAGAGGTCATCTCATCCCTACAGAATCCTCCATTGTCTTGTACAATATCCAAGAAAAGTGCTTATCCTATTACTGTTTTAAACCCAATGACAGAGATACCATTGCCTTCTAAGACATCCCATTCCCATGTCAGCTGGCTCCCCAAATTAGAAAGTTCTTTCCTTTGAAACTGAAGCCTGGCTCCCTTCTAATTCTCTTGGGTTATATCCTTTAAGCAGTGCCTCACAAACTTTAGAGAACTTATGAATCTCCTGAGGTACTCTTATTAAAATGTAGGTTCTGATTCAGTAGATCTAGGGTGAGCCCCAGATGCTGCATTTTTTAAAAGTTTTCATGTGATGCTGATACTGCTTGTCTACTAAGTTCCCTTTGGATAGTCAAGGCTCTAGGACACATGACAGGATATAAGTTTGCAGGCAACTATGATGTCTGTGTTTTGAGAAGACCAAAGTCCCAAGTTCCATTAAATTCATGATAAATGAGTTTCATAAACTCATAGGATATCAAGTCTAGAAGAGTTCTTTTCTTCTAAAACAGATCTTGTCCAATCTTTTCATTTTACAAATGAGGAAACAGAGGCCCAAGAAGGTCCAGAGCTTTGCCTAAGACCATATGGTTGGCAGAGCAGAGATAAACTAGAATTAAGGTTTGCTGGCTAGGGATTTTTTCTCTTAGACTGTGCTGCCTTCAATATTGACATTGGGAGGAGAAGACTAGAGAAGGTGGTCCCCCATCTGCTGCAGGAGGAAGAAGCAGACAAGAGAGGGTCCTTTCAGTGATTCTCCACAAAGGTTAGGAAAAGTAGGGCTTGATAGCTCCTCCAGGGAAAGAAGATGGAGCAGAAGAGATACGTGAGAAGGAAGAGGCAGTAATCAGGAGTGGTGGGAAAAATACTCCTGGAAAGTGGGTACAGGAAGAATGTAAGGGTATTAGAGACTCTTGGTAAATAGGAGGAGAGAAGATCCCTAACATGCATCAGAGAAAATGGGCACTGATCCTTCCCATTCTTTATCCCTGTGTAGTACTTGGCCCTTAGTGTAATATTTACTGCTGACTTATCTGTCTCCCCAAATGTATACATAAGCATAAACATCTTGAAGGCAAGGACTTATTCACCGTGGCTGGCCAATCATCTAGCCAAGAGCATGGCATACTGTAGGTGCTTAATAAATATTTTTGGAATGCATAAATGCCTGAATTAGAAGTAGCAAGACAAAATCCAGGACTTTGAAGCCTAATAATGAAAATCTGATTGTTGTAGACATAAGAAAAATATCTTGATAGGGAAATGTGATAATTAGACCTAGGATTGCCAAGAAGACTTGAAGGGTTTTGGATTCTCTTGATGAGGGAAATTGAAGAATCAAGGATAGCTCCAAGGTTTTTGATTGAAAGAGTCTGTGATAGTGGGGGGAATCAGGTTTCTTAGGAAAAACAAAGAGTTCTTTTTTAACATTAAGTTTGACATGAATATTAGATATTTCAGGGAAGATTTTAAGTCTCCCTGGGTTCAGACAAGCTTCTGGGGTCTGCAAAGTGGGCTGTGTCCATCGTCACCCTTGAAGCACAGAGAATGCTACTGCAGCTGCCAAGAAGGGAGAGCTTCCTCCTAGAACCTCAATGGAGGACCTCCAGTTTACCATCAGAACTGCAGGAGTCACAGTTTTCCACTGGTTGAGGTACCTCAGCAGCAGCAAGGAAACTCAGCTCCCCAGGTAAGTATGGGTCAGCACTGGAAAATTAAAATACATTTCAAGGGGATTTCCCCACATAAGAGAGTGAGGACAACCAGAACACCAAGGGTGGATGGCTCTACTGGAGAACGCAGAGGAAAGGTTTAATAGCAATGCCACAACACAAAAACACTGAAGGGGTTTACTCTAGCATAATGATCCTGTCTAGAACTAAAAGTCATCTTTTCTAAGTTGAAAAATTCAGCAGCTCAATTAAAAGAGAAGATGGCAACCACTGAGAAATAAATGAGTGGCTTAGACAATCAAGTGGAAGAAACATCTCAAGCACAGATAAAAAATAAAGAGTTGGAAATTATGAGAAAAGAAATAAGAGATTTGGAGAACAGATTCTGGAGACTTCACGTGTAAAGAGTAGGAGTTCCAGAAGGAGAAAAGGGAACAGACGGAGAAGAGGCAATAAATAAATAATAGAGGAAATATTTCTTGGTTTGTCAAAAGACTTGAGCCTGCAGATTAAAAAGCTCATTGAGTTCTAGGGAAGACTGACAAAGTCTCACCTAGGAATACATTGGGGAATGTTCAAAAATCACACCTTCACCAGCTACACATCAATCCCAGGGAGATGAGAATCTCTAACCTAAACATGTCTACAACCTTGATACTGACCCCAAGAGAGCCTTGGGGAAGGTCCAACAGGCCCCATTGTTAGGAAGAAGGGATGATGGGGGAGCAGGGGTGGTTTCAGACCTCACTCCTGCTCTGCCTGGCAGGACTCAGACTTGATATCCAGGGAATCTACAGAAATACATAATGAGCCAAAAAGAACATAAAGAAGAATGTGGGCTAGGAGCCATATGATCAAGCCTATGTGAGGAGGACTGAGACAAATGGGAATAGCTTGGACACCGGGGATTCTCTTCAGCTAGAAGGCACACTCCCTTCCAGAAGGTGGCCGTCAGAGTTACTGAGGGGCTGGTATCAGATCACAGTGCTATAGGCAAGGTGGGGTTATGGGTGGAGCCCTGATTCTCCCGCCAGCCCATCCTTACCAATGTGCAGAGACACCACAGCATCGGTTTGTACTTTCTTTGGGATTAAGGTACTAGACAGGACCACAACAGGACCAGCAAACAGAACAAGTCTTTCCCAAAAGTGCTAGAGCTCTGGACAGCTGGGAGTGATCTAATTGCTGACCAGTCAGGATGCAAACATTCCTGTAGCTCAGAATGACTAAAAGGGGCGTCAAGTAGCTGGAACAGATGAGTTGGAAATGCACAGAAGGTTGGAGTTATGTGCTGTGGTAGAAAGACTTGGAGCCACAGGGCTCTGTTGGCTGGGCCATTTGGAGGCTTCCTTGTGGTCTCTCTGGCAGGAAGACTTGGCTCTATCAAAGGGTGGCCCCTCTTTATTGCTGTGAGAGCATGACAGCAGGCAGGGTGAGAGGGTGAATGCACATTTTTAGCAGGGGACAAAACTGGTTCATGGCACAAATTTGGAGAACCTGGCAGGACTTAGAGGTCGTCTGGTCTACTCACCCCCTCCACATTTCTGGACTCGTATTGTAGAAATAAAAGTCATGTTAGCTAATGTACAGATCCCATACCCCACACAGTTTAGAAATCACAAATGCAGTTTAGAAATCACAAATCTCATGACATCCATTCATGAGGTAGGTAGGTAGGGGCAGGAATTACTTTGTGCCCATTTTATAGATAGGAGAAGTGAAGATCGAGGTTCTTCTGTAGATAAAGAAAATAAGAAGCTATGAGTTTTGGTGGGGTAGATTGCACTATTGGCCCCAATTCTTGATCCCTCTTTGAATCTATACCCTTGTCCTGGTCTCCTTGTAGGCAGGGTGTAGTTTCTCACTTTTTGTCTTCTGGCCTATGTAATTTGCTTTAGCCACTGGAATGAGGGTGGAAGTGAGCCTGTTCTGAGGCTAGACTCTATGAGGTGTATTTTCTACTTTGCCTTCTTCCGCCTCTGCCATGACGATGAGAAGAATGGTTCCTGGGAAGCTACTGCCCCTCAGCTGGGCCCCAGAATAAATGCTTGTGGAGCAGACACACCTCCATCCCACACCCACCCCCTGACAGCTTGAATCTAAGTTGCTCCCCCACGTGGACCTGCTGATCTGTGAGAATATAAACTGTTGTTGAAGCCACTGAGATTTTGTGGTTTATTTTTGTCATGCAAAATTATTGTAGCAATAGCTAACTGATATTCATAGAGATAGTAAGTCCTTGAGTACAATTGAGTTTCTTCAACTTTTGTGTGTAAAAGAATCACCTGAGGTTCTTGTTAAACTACAGACTCTTAGGATCCCAGGGGGTTCTGATCTAGTAAGTCCAGGAAGGAGCCCAGGCATCTCTATTTTAAATCGGTGCCCCATGGTTCCCTGTTGGGCTGGCCACCTCCTCCACATTGGATGGGTAAAGCTATGGCTGGTGGGTGAGAGTGTGGAGAACATTTTCAAGCTGGGGGCTTTTGGCTCTCAATATCTCATGGTTCTGCCTACAGCCCAATTACAGCAGGTGGAGTGTGCATGTGTGAGAGAGTGTGTGTGTGTATGTGTGTGTCTCTGTATATGAGTGTGTCTTTGTGTGTGAGTCTATGAGTGTGTGTCTGAGTATGTGTATCTGTGTTGTTACAACAGGTGGAGTGTGCGTGTGTATCTGTGAGTGAATATGAGTGTGTGTCTGTGAGTGTGTATGGGTGTATATCTGTGAGTGTGTGCATCTGTGCGAGTGTGTGCATGTGGGTGTAGCCTATCAGTATTTAGATTTAGGATCCCTGTCTGTGTTCTGTGAATAGTGTAGTTCTAATCTAGCCAATCATTCCAGGAACTCAGCGCTGTGCTCTGAACTGCTCACAGCTGCAGCTCCTTGAGGAGAGTGGCCCCTCCCTGCACACACACACACAAATACACGCACACACACAAGACGCCACTTTTCTTTCTGCAAAGATCAAATTGGCCTCCTCATTGCCGGCTCAAAGCAGCTGTTTATTTGTTGTTTTCGTGTTTTCAACTGTTGTGATGAGGTTTGCTTCCTTTTCTTTTAACTGAATTACGTGTCATTTAGCTCTTCAGCTCTAGCTGTGGATTAAGCCAGATCCTTCTCTCATGTTGGGTTTCCAGTCCTCCTCTGTCTGCCTGTCAGACATCAGGTACTGGACCCTGAGGCCCTCTCAAGGAAAAGTCCTGATGCACAAGATGTTCTCTTGGCCGAGCCTGCTGGGGTCCTCTTCTAATCTATAACCCTGGGAGCACAGCTCTGGAAGCAGGGATTGCTAGGAGGCATGTGTCCTCTCTCCTAAACTTGTCCCCATGCCCAAATTCTCTGAGTGTCCAGGAGTTCAAGAACAGAGATCTGGTTTGCTTTATTTTATGGATCCATTGGGGACATTTAGCTGGCCTGTGCTTCTGAGTTGAAGAGCAGATGGGAAAACAAATGCAAACATGTTTGCAGAGAGGCTGTGAGGAGACAGAGGCAGTGGGATGGACTGAGCCAGACACTCCAGAACCTTCCTTTATCTCTTTGGACCAAGGCTCCAGCAATTCTGATCTCTAGGGGCCAACAAGCTCACTTTCAGCCGAAATCGCCTTTCATTTTCCTGCTGCTGAACCTTGGCCTCCTCCCCCACTTAGGCTGTCCAAACTCCTATCTCAGAGAAGAACCATCTCTATCATTCTGTTGCCTCTCTGGGAATCTTTATCACCTGGAAGTGATGTTTGCTAGGTGACCACTGGCAATCACTCCCCTCTCTGGGCTTGAGCCTTAACTCCAGAATGAGGTGACTGGTTCAGATGAGCTAGTTCTAAGCTTCTGGCTAACTCTCCATATCTGTGATTTGCAGGCATGGCCCTGTCTAAATGTAGCAACTTTTGCAGGGAATTAGTTTGGCATTGTCAATTTAACATCACCAAGGACAAGGAACCTCAATTTGAGGTAAATTAGGCATGTCAATGGGCTTGATGCCATTCAAAAGGAACCAGGAAGGCTCTTAGAACTGAGGTCTCTTCGACTGAGATTTATGTGGTTATCAGGTAAGCTTGGAAATGGAGAGACTAGGCAGCCCAGGGCAAATTTTAGCAGCAGGAAAGCCAGCCAAGTGGATCACAGAGGTCATGGAAAGCTGGGCTAGGCTAAAAGCATGGCAGGTGGGGGAGTTTGGACCAGAGGAGAACTGGAGAAGGTTGGGCAGACAGGCAGGTGCTGCAGGAGGGCTGGCAGCAGGAGAAGGGTGCTGCTTGGACTGAAGTTACCTTGTCTGTGGCAGCATTATGCTGCACAGGTGTGGATACCAGCCCTAGAGGAGAGCAAATTGAGCAGAATGGGGGGACAGGGACTCACCCAGAGGGTGAGGTATGAGCTGGTGCTGAGTGTGCCATGCACAGTGGCTCTCAGCTGTTAGTGCATCCCCTAACTACTCTGACTTTCCCACTGCCTGATATGGGGCTAACCCCGCAGGTGAGGGAAGCATCTTTAGCTGTGGGGACCTTACACATTCCGAGACAAACGCTTTGAGAGCAAGGGCTAAGGTGCAGCTTCCCTTTCTGAATGTTTGTCTGGTGGGGTTTCTGCTGGGCAAGGCAGGGCTGGGGTTCTTACAGGAAGCTAGGGCTGGGGGACTAGCAGGGGACAGTGGACACATACCTCCCGCACTCCCCTGCACCAGAACATCGACAGGGCCACAAGGGGACCTGCTAGAAGTCAGGAGCCTGGAGTGTTTGTGAACCAAGAGGATTGTGTTCTGGAAGCAGGTTCACTCCTCACCGCCCCTCCCCATCACACTGAAGCTCTTCCCTGCAGGATTAGCGGAGATTTTTAATAGTAATACATGATGATTATGTAGTTTATCTTCCCAATTAAACTGTACTGAAGAAATAAAACAAAAACGGAACTCTGTGCAAAGGAATGATATTTCTTAAAAGCAGCAGACCAAGGTCTTCTCCTTCCAGTAGTAAAGGATGGAGACTGGTTTCTAGTGAGCCTCTTTCTTGTGTGCAAAGTTCTAGTGAGGACTTCCCAGGTGAGGACTTCCCAGGGAGGCCTTTTTCTTATTCTCCTTATTTCACAAGTGAGCAAACTGAGTCTCGGAGAAGCTAAAAGCACTGGCTCAAGGGCACTGTGGCAGTATGAAATTACTTATGAATCTCTCCAAAAAGAGATTATGTTTGCAAACTGGCCTGTTCCTCTGGGTGTGATACCCTTTGTATTAGAGTCACCTGAGATATCTTTGATTAAATTATGTTAAGATTAGGGCTTTGATTAGACCATGTCAGGAGGGCATGACTCAGGGTTGAGTCCCTGCCCCTTGGGAGGGCTGATATAAAAGGACACTCACTCAAGAAGACACACAGAGAAGAAGATACAGGAAGAGAGAGAGCTCCATAGACAGGGAAGAGGAGAGAACTTTGATCCCTCAGCCCCGGGGAGAGATGAACCATTCACCTGATAGTTTGCAACTGATATAGGAAACCCTGAGAGACAAGCCCTATGCCAGCCTACAGCTGAGATCAGAAGAAGCTGGGCCCATGGAGCCTTAAGAGGAAGAAGGAAGGAGAAACCAGACAGAGATGCCTGCCATCTTGCTTCAACATGTGGCAATTGACTTTGGTAAGAAAGCAGCCTTGAGATAGACTCTTTAAGACCTTGCAATTATAACCTTTTACCCCAAATAAATACCCTTTATAAAAGTCAACAGATTTCTGGTACTTTGCATCAGCACCCCTTTGGCTGACTAATACAGGGACTCAGCTGGGTAGTGATAGTACAGGACATGTCCATGTCCTTCTGGGTCTAAGCCATCTGGCTAAGTGGGGAAAGCTTTCTCTCAAATCCTGACTCATCCCACCAAGAAGAGTCTCTGACTTCCTCTGAGCAGCTCCTGTGTGCAGCTGCTGAGGACTCTGACTTCAGCCAGGCCTTTGCTTTTCCCCCAGGCTCCTCTGGGGAGAAGGGGCAGAAGAGCCCAGAAGATCTTTAGAGACCACTGAGATGGGTAGTTACACTCTTGTTTTTTTTCCAAACAAAATTGTGTGTTGGACTCCAGTATTTGAGACAGAGGAAGGATGGGTGGTGAGGGTGCCGTGGGGTGAGTGGGTGTGGGGCTTGGAGACCTTCCACCTGGCTTCTCAGGTTCTTCAGGAGAACTCCTGGCCTCCTCAGGTCACTTTGGAAAACCACCATCAGGCCAAATGCTCTTGTTTTTTAGATGAGGAAAGGGAGGTCTGAGGTGATTCGTTCAAGGAGATGGCATATCCTATCCAAGAGCCCTGGCCAGCACCCAGGTCTCCTGATTGCAGTCCACAATCCTTTAGTGGATTGAAGCAATTGCCTGGCCTACTGAGATGGGACCTGAGGAAGATGAAGGCAAACTCCTCTCTGCAGAGCTCCTGGGGCGTGGACAAGGGATCCTAGGGAGTCTCTGCAGCCTTTCGTGGCTGCTGCTGCATCAGCACTCAAGGGGACTTCCTGGGAGGGTTGCCCAGGACCCCGTACCTACCGTCAGGCTTTCTGGCCACTTTGCCATATCCCAAGCTTCTCTGAGTTGCATTACCCTTTGTTCCTGTAGGAGCCCTTTCCTGCTGTTCTTACAAGTCCTATTATTCTCGGTTGGTTTCTCATGATTGTTTTCATTTCAATTAAATCGATGTCTTCAATGGACTTCCACATGCTATTTATTTTTTATCCCCATTGTCCAGTTTTTGGTTTAGAAACTATGACCACTGTAGGTAGAGGAACTCAAAGTTTGGGATTTTCCTGGCAAGATTGGGGTGTCACCACTTACCTATGGGCAGCGCTGCAGGCCAGGGGGGCTCGGTTTGCCCGGGAAGCACCCACTTTCCCCACAGTTTCACCTCCCTCTAGCTGCTCTTTGCACCTCCAAAACTAATGCTGCGTTCAGGTCTGTTTATGTTTTATTTGTAACTCAGTGCCTTTTATGAGTGAGGTTCTAGAAATACAGACATGGACAGTATGGCAATTTCTGCCTCAAGGAGCTTACCATCTTGTAGGGAAGAAGACATGTAAACTGAGAGAGCCCATATGAGGTGGTAAATTCAGGATGAGTAGGGGAAGTTCTCAGCCCCTTGAGCTGAGACTTGAAGGAGGACGAGGAGAGGATTTGGAGAGAAGGCATTCCATGTACAATCCCAGCAGAATTGCTGCCCGCATCTCATCCTTCTCAGTGAGTCAGAGAGTTCATCTGAAACCTCTGACCCTATTATCCTGAAAAAATAACATTGCAGTGAAAGACAACCACCCCAAGAGAGCCTCCTGGTTGCAGCCCAGAGGTGGCTGCCCAGCTATGAGAGGCAGTGCCAAGCCAGAAATCAGCTCTCCTCTGGTTGCCCAGGGATGGTGTATTAGTCAGCCAAAGGGGTGCTGATGCAAAGTACCAGAAATCTGTTGGGTTTTTTTTTTTAAAGATTTATTTTTTTAAAATTTATTTATTTCTCCCTTCCCCCTCATTGTTTTTGCGCTCACTGTCTGCTCTCTGTGTGTTCTTCTATGTCTGTTCTTTAGGCGTGACCAGGAACTAATCCTGGGACCTTCCGGAGTGGAAGAGAGGCACTCAATCTCTTGCACCACCTCAGCTCCCTGGTCTGCTGCATCTCTTATTGTCTCTCTTCTGTCTCACTTTTTGTTGCATCATCTTGCTCTGCCAGGTCTCTGCGTGGGCCAGCACTCCTGCGTGGACCAGCACTTTGCATGGGCCAGCTCTCCATGTAGGCCAGCTCTCCATGTGGGCCAGCTCTCCATGTGGGCCAGCACTCTC
>JAQZBX010055406.1:0-18426 GCA_029593785.1 Cabassous unicinctus | reverse complement strand
AAAAAAAAAAAAGAATAAGAATTCAATAAAACCTCAAAGATGAAATGATAAAACAACAAGGTAAAAAGGGTAATTCCAGAGTTAAGGGCGTACTCTGAAAAATGTTATGCACCACTAAAGATCTAATAAATTAATTAAAAACAGAGATAGAAGAGGTCAAAGTTAAAAGTCAAATTAACAGCTTGATGGAACAGTTCAAAATAACTATAATTAATGCATAAGAAAATGACAAGGAATCTGCTAAAGTAAACAGAAAGTAGAGCATTATTTTGGAAGTCAAAGTAAACCAAGAAAAGAATAATTGGTTTCCCTGAAATAATGAACCAGAAAAAGAAAACTTTTGAGTTTTCAAACAGGAATATTTCCTTAAAATGAAGAAAGAACTGAATCCACAGCTTGAAATGATACATCATATTGAGCAAAATATATAACAATCTATGTTTAGACATCCTAATTAACATATTACACCTCATTGATAAAACTAGAAATACATGCATCCAAAAAGAAGAAAACAAGTCACCAACCTTAGAAAAAAAAAAAAACAACTCATTGTTTCACTCTTTCCACTGAAATATACAATCTCTGAAGATCATGTAGCAAATTCTTCAAACTTCAGAGGCAAAGGAGGTGACCCAGGAAAGTCATATCAGCCAAGTTGTTACTGAAGTATAAAGGCAATAGGTAGATATCCTCAAAAGTGAAAAATCTCAGAGAATATAACCCTCATGAGCCTTTCTTGGGGAAAAATATTCTTGATGATGAAAGGTATCCAACAAAGTGATACATCAAAATAAATAATCCAGGAATGTAGAGACCATGATAAAAGGGCTAGAGAATGCTGAATCTAACTGAAAATAGAGCCAGGGCTAACCAACTGGGGAAATTAGAGTTGCAGAAGAGAATTAGGATGTTATATAGTAGTCAGAGTAAAATAATGTGAGCAAAAAATTTGAAAGGGAGTGAAAGAGGAAGTTGGAAGAAAGAGAAAACTGGCCATGTAATCTTTCCTAGCAATTGATAAAGTCTAAAATTGATGTAGTTAAAAATTCATAAGGACTCCAACTTCTGAATGCTTTCAGATTTTCTCCTTAACCTTTAGAAAGGTCTTTTTAGGACCAAATAGCTTTGATGGTTGAAAAAAACATATCTAAAGTTCAACAATTCTGTTAAATTCAAGTAAATTAAAGTTAACAGTTTTATTTATAAAGCATATATATTATGGTCTCTGGGTTCGACCTATTCTTATAATGTTTATGTTTATTATGTATCATTTTTTTTTCTGTCCTCCTATCTATACATTTGCACTAAGAGATGTTGAGAATGTTGCTCATCAAGTGTTCACAGTGGATGTTTCTGGGTGGAGGACAGGGAGGGCAAGATTTTAGGTAATGCATTACTTTCTTTATAATGTTATGTATTGCTTACATTTTTAAATGATGAGCATAAATCATTTGTAAGGACATACAACCATCACTCTAAACTGAATACATAAAATACGACACTACTTTTATAATTTAGTAACTGAGTTTAAGTGACACTTTTTCAAAGACCAAACATCTTGAAGTGCCTCTGGATGACTCATCTTACTGAAAACCCATCCTCACAGTAAAGCACCCTTGAAGGGAATGGTGTATACAAATGAGAAGAATGTATCCAAGGCAATAACCTTGAATGGTGCTGTGCTTCATTTTCTTAAATAAATCTCTGGCTTAAGATCTGTTAATTAGCAGTACCTAACGTTCATTGAGTACCTGCTATGTGGCAGCCAAAATGCAACATACTTTATAAGCATTTTATCATTTAATCCTCACCATAATAACTATAACTATAAGATGCTATTAGGAATGATGATGGTGATGGTGATGAGAGGAATATAAGCTCAGATTTACTGAGTGCTACCATGTGCAGGTACTGTTCCAAGTGATTTGCATGTATTAACATTCTTCAGGGGGAAGGACTTACTGCAATGGGAGTCCATTGTGTAGTAGGAGAGAAAGCAAAGTCGCTTTTAGAAATACACGGATTTACCTTAGCATATTTAGAGAAACTGCACAGGTAAGCCTAACCTTGGGTCGAAAGATAACAAAAGGAATGAAAGCTGGCAGAACCATGGAAATATTTGCATATTTTTCACAAAAGTGAAGGTAATTACGAACACAGTAGGACTCTGACCAAGTAGATATAAAGATCTTTGTCAAATTTTGGTTGTCCTGGAAACAGGACTCCAACCATTATAATGAAATAAAATCATACGCAAATAAAGTAAACAGTAATTAGATTTGGGGCAACATATAGAGCCCAACTCTATTTTTGGATAAGAATTGGGAGGAGGTGGATATGTATTTTAGCTACAAATAATTAAGTCCTTAAGGAGAAGGATCTAGTTTAAGTGTGAAAGTCTTGAATTGAAATCACATGATCAAGAGTAGTGCTTCTCCTGACAGCTCCAACCAAGTCATTATAGGTAACAAATTATGTAGTTGTATATCCTTCCATTCCACTTATCAGCTTCTCCTCTATATAGGAAATATCATGAAGTTGGAAACAAGGAGGTCATGTTTTTGTGTCCTATGTGGTCAGTCACTGGTTTGAAGAGATCTCTACTTATCTCCCACTACCCACCCACGCCCCACTTTTGCTCAGGAGGCCTGGATCTACACAGAGTGGGAAGTTAACCAAGAGTCCACAAGTTCACCTAATCCTCACAACAACCTTATGAATTGTGTTCTTTGTATTTTATTAGAGAAGTTGTAGGATTACAGAAAAATCATGCATAAAATACAGAGTTCCCATATAGTATCTTATTATTAACAACACCTTGCATTAGCATGGTACACTTGTTCCAAGTGATGAAAGAACATTATAAAATGTATTATTAACTGCAGTCCATGCTTTACCTTAGGGTTCACTGTTTATGTTGTACATGCATTCTATTATCATCCCCCTTACATAGATTCACAATTTACAGGGAGGAGCAGGATTGAAAGGTTAAATAATCTGCCCAGGATCAATTTGAAACAAGAGCTTTTGCCTTCATTCAATCTCCTATTTGCTGCGATTTTATCTTTTCTCTAAAACATTATAGTTGTTTTACTAAGATTTTTATGCTTTTAAGTATACCACTGTTCACAACTGAATTTAAGGATTTGGTATTAAACACCCACACACATGCACACACACACACATTGTAAACAAGAAAAGAAGAGGATTTCCCCCTAGTAATAGTGCCCACAAAGTAAAAACTCAGGCTATAGCTTATTAGGGGTTGCTTTGGTTCAATTCAAGGGATCTGACTTTGTAAATGAAAGGTGTGGTCCCTTCAAACTACAGTGAAAAAGTGATCTGAAATCATACTATTGACAGTCATAATAGAAACAAATGCCTACTTACCACTCACAGCTCAACTCTGGTGAGAACAAATCAATAGAGTAAAATGCTTTCAGCTTCCCAGAGAAAGGTTCCACCTGACAGATACCATGAGATCAAATATTCACACTGCTTAGGACAAAAAGCATATGGATTAAAGGCATTTTTTCAGAAGGCAATAAGAGCAGGTGCCAGTATAGAACCCAACCCTGCCAAGGCTCACTATTCCTTTTTGTTTTAACTCGTTCATTCCATTCCTTCATTTGTTCATTCACTCATTTGCTTGTCTTCTTGTGTTAAAAACTAAAGCAGTAAAAGAGAAGGTCGCTGCATCATGGAGCTCTCAATTCAGCAGTAGACACAAACAATATACTATTTTGTTCTATTCATTGCTAGAGGTATGCCTAGAGTGCTATGGGAACATAGCAAAGGGGAGCTTATTTTTGACTACGGGAGTTTTGAGGAGGTTTTCTGAAGTAGGATTTAGACGGTCAGGGGATGGGAAAGGAGGAGAGAGAAAATGATAAGGAATTCCCAAACTTTGGGCATGTGAATTTTCTATATGATATAGTATCTGTTCTCTACCATAGATAAAAAACCTCCAAAGGGAAGCCAAACCTTGATACCATCCTTGAATGTCTTTACTAGAATTCCATTACCCAAGTCTACCCATCTACCTTTAAGGAAGACCAAGCCTTAATCTCTCAAGAGTGATATTTTTTTTCATCCACACATATGTACTAAAGCCAGCAGTGGTCAAGGAATTCTATGCATTTAACTTAATGTTCAATGAGGAATCCTCATCCATAACGTTCTTAATGGACATTTAGTCGTCTTCCATAGTAAGCATCAACTATTAATTGTTGGCCTCTATTTCCCTTTGTAACTGTATCCTGATTGAAAATTGGGTGCCCTGCCCTTCCACAACAGAATTTGAAGGGATCCCTGGAAGTCTCTGATAGATTCTCCTCTTTCCCCACCCTGTATGACGAAGGGATGAGCACATGACCTAAGCTCAGCCAACTGGACCTTCTCTTCCAGGATTCTGAATCCTAAGTAGCATGACATGCTACTCAATCATTCATTCATTGCTGTAGTGACATCTCAATTGCCAAGTAGACTCCATCTTTATTATTTTCCTGTTTCCAAGCCTGGTCCTCCTGCCTCCATTTTGATTCTGTTAATTCCCTTTCAATTCCTTTTTATCTTTGTTAGCCAAAATTGGTCTTCATTACTTCCTTCCAAAGAACTCTAATTCTGCTTGTACCTTTCCATGAATGGGAATATCACTACTTTGTGGGACTGCTTGTTCCAATGGTGGACATCTGTATTTGCTGCAAAATTGTCTATTTGAGCTAAAATCAGTATCCATATTACTAAGGTCTGTCTTCAGGAGCTAGAAAGAATACATTTTACTCCCCTTTCTATATGACAGCGACTTTATTATCTAAGGAGAGTAATCACCAATAGTCTCACCAAAAAATCAGGCTGAAGCCCACCCATTTCTTATTTTCTAGCATGATATAAATTCTCAGACCACAGAAATAGGAAACTTGGATTGTTGGTGGCTATCTTAATCATTTTCATGTTGTCCCAGGGAAGTAAGACGTCACTCCCTCAGTGGGTATCTTTGGAAGAGGACACTTTTCATGTTTATTATCTACAAGTTTTGGTGAATGGTAAAATTCTATTTTAGGATGCAGAAGACCTTTTTACCATATATCTACCAGGCTTTTCTAATTCCTCTCCAGTCTGCCCCCAATTAAAAGTATATTATCTTCTCTACTGCAGATGGGATAATTGGTAGTTATTTTCAGAGCAACTCATCAGGATGATAGAGATTGATTATGTTTAATTGAGGTAGCGGAGGTGTTGAACATTCACTGGGCACTGAGTATATGTTGCTAGGATAGCAATTTCCCAAACCACGTGTCTGATAAACATCATGTCTCCAACATTTGCAAACAATCCAGTCACTCCTCCCCCTTTCAATTATTCCCTCTTCTCATTCTAACATTCAGCCTAAATACAAGTGTACAAATCTCTACTTATTTCACTAGTTTATAAAAACATTTATCTGTAAAATATACATGTATATATGTATGTATACATATATATAATGTACATATATTTTCTTGAACAATGGGCAACAAAAACCCGAGTTTCTTGAAAATCAGAGAGGAAATAAAAAGAATGGACAGAAAACAATGCATAGTTCCTTAATTTTATACTTTTTTTCTAATACTCCAGCTTATTTGCCTCAACTCAAAGTTTCCCCTTCTCCTGTTTCCACCCCCTTTAAAACTTCCCAGGAAGAGTAAGCTTTAAAGACAAGTAATTCTCCCATTCCGGGGGAGGTGGGAATAGACCTTTAAAGTTGGAGTCTTCTGTTTCCCAGTGACAGGGCTTTCAGAGGTGCTAAAGATCATAATATAAGGCCCATCTTCTCTCTTACCCACTCATGCAGAGGATAAGACTATCTGCCTAATTCTCTCTCTCTCTCTCAAACGCCCACTCTCCTCAATCCCTCCATCTCTCCATCTCCCTCTTTCTCTCAGTGCTCTTCATTTCCAGTGGCCACCACTCCTGAGGATGCTCCAGCCTGAGCAGGCCTGTGGCCAGCACCAACCTCAGGCAAGCATATCCTCCCTTGCTCTCTGGCTCCATCGCCTCTAGTGCTATGGCTGTTTTGAACTGACCTCCCTTCACACTGCTCTGGTGAGATGTGGCAATTAGGCCTCAACGGAAATAGAATGCTCTGGGTCCAGGCCCTTGAAGCTACTTTAACTCAGGTAAAAGAGTTCACCAAAGCTTCAGTCCAGCACACTGGGGTTCTACATATAGATGCAAAGGTCCAAAGACCCAGGTAAATACAAAGGGCAATGGAGCTTTATCTAGACCTCCTGTGCTGATTCCCACCACCCCACCCCCCGGGAAGAAAAGGGGCTGGGTCAAATAGGAACCAGACCCAATGTCATCATAACAATATTGCAAGCGCATACTTCATCCCAACGACACACCCAGGTACTTTTTAGAGAAAGAGAAGAGAGAGAGAGAGAGAGAATATATCAAAAAAAGAATAAATCCTAAATGATGCACATCCTTCTCTAGCTTTGTGATTCAGATTAACAGAAACAGAATGAGGAATAATATTTGGGTGATGTCGGAATAGACAAGACTCTAAAGAATAGGATGATGCTCAGTACTGAAAACTGTGGCATAGAATAGTTTTTTTGTTCTAAAATAGTCACTTTTCTTCACAATTTAATGTTTCATAAATAAGAGTTCATTTTCATTTGATCTGCATATTTAATGTAGAGGTGTTTTTAAAATTCCCCCAAAGCTATTATTAAATTGTTGGTATATTTTATAATTCATGGTATTTTGGAATTAATGAAATTTGGTAAATTCAATCCCTTGACCTCTGGAGCAGAGCCTGGCATGGCATAAATCCAACTAGGGAAAGCCATGTGAAATTTTCTCCCATGTGACTTTGAGGGTTTTTTTTGTGTGTGTATGTTTTGTTTTGTTTTTATGCATTATGAGGAAAAAGAATGTCCTGACAGACAATAGGAGTAGATAACACGTCAGGGTCAGATTTTGTATCTGCCCCACCCCTTAAAATATGTGGACCCACTCATGCCAGATTTGAGCTTGTCTCTGGAGGAGAGAGCATTACTGGGACGCTCGCAGGCAGGCTTGCTCTAGAGAGTAAAGGGAAGAAAGGGGCAAGGGACTAAACTCCCTAATACTGCTCTGGCTTTCTTACATTCACTTTAAAATGTTCCTATGAGCTGGCTAAGAGAAAGTAGGTACTAGAGACAATACAGTGAGTGAATGGTTGATTTTACACAGGAGGCTCATTCTCCTACCACCAACTCCGAGTTCCTCCCATTAGACAATTGGTTCCCACAGGCAGGGCCCATGCTGCTAGTGACACACAGAAGAGGACTGCAGGTGTTGCAGAGAGGTGGCCATTACATAACACTGAATCATGCAGTGAGAAAGTTTTTGTTTTTGTTTTAATTCCTGCTCAATCCTTATGATTATGTCAAGGAGAAAGTCACAGCGTGGTGCCGCATGTCTGAAACAGCTGCCTAACACTTGTGAGTCTCCCCTTTTAACAAAAAGGGAAGTCTGCCTCCAGTTCACAGCCATGGTCATGAATCAGCAACCACCGTGCATTAAAGTGTGAAAATTCACTTTCACTGAGTGTTTTTTGTGTTTCCCTTCTCTTCGTGGTAGGTGAAATGGTTTCCCATTTAAAACGATGGCAAAGCATTTCCTTTAATGATACATTTATGTTTTAAAAGTGAGATGATTCAAGGAAACATTAAATATATTAATGCCACACGTAGGTCATACATAGATATGGCAAAAACTGAACATGTGACTCTTGGATGACTTTCATGTCACTTCGGGAACTGATACATTGATACATTGCTATATTTACTAGATTCCGTTCTTTCTAAGCTTCCCCAAAAGCAAATAGCGTTCCTCCTGGGTTTAAGAATTCAAGTTTTTCCATTTATGGGGGGCAAAGAATGTCCCATCATTGGTAATCCAAAAATTCCACCAGCACTGCTTTCATCCTGGTACTGCCTATGCCTCGTATTCCCTTCTGCATTGGAAGTTCAACCCCCTTCCTGTGGTAAAGCCTTTTTTACCATCCCTTTCACTCTGCTGAGGCTGGCACCACTGTGCCCCACAGGCATGGTACATTTATTCGTTTCTACCTTGTACCCTTCTTCATATTATCCCTCCACCAGGAATGTGCTTCAAAGGTTTCATTTCTTAAGTGCTGAGAAAGGTAAAGCATTTAATCCTCCTCGTATCAAAACCAGAGTTCTTGTTATAACAATAACATGCTGCATGTTCAAAGTACATGTATAAAATAAAGAACTTTATTCCATCAACATTTTGTTTGCAGTAGAAAAAGTAGGCTGATTGAATACATTGTTTTACACTGATTTTAATTGTTGCTATAATCTGATCTGTCTCTAACCAGCTAATCGGTATTTAATCAGTTGTTTTAATTTCATTACAAAGCAGCTAGAATGCAGCTGTAGCTAGACACCATGCAAATAAAATGCACTATTATTTTTATTATATTTATGCATATGAGTTTTATTCTACTTGTGTCAAAATTATAGTCACTTCCACTCCCCTAGTAATTTGTTTGTATTAAACCATTATAGTACACTCGCATGGTGAGAATAGTTAGAAATGTCTATTTATTGCTAAGTGTAAGTTGCACAATAAGATTCTAGATGCACCCACATTAATTGGCTAAATATCTTGTATTCTTTTAAATATTTATACAGCACTTCAATTGCTGACATTGTTTCTATCAGTTAATTATTTAATTTGGGGTTTACTTTTAAGGAATAAATGTATACAGAAGTAGAAACAAAGCAACAAATTCATGCATTAAAAAAAGAGCTTGACTTGGTCGCCCCAGATATAATTCCATTCTACAGTTTTCACACAATTCTCTGGAGAATGAGGCATTAGATTAATAAAATTCTGAGTATTTTAGAAAAACTTTGAACATGGATACAATAGATTCCAAAGTCCTAAGTAAGTATTTGAACAACTTGACCTTATTTCAATTTCTTGAGAGAACTATTAGGGACAGCCACAAAATCAACATGAAAAATTATTAAGGACCCACAGAGTACTTGCCTGAAAGGGCTCGGATAACTAGAGCAAACTTCAAAAATATATTAATAATAAAATCAAAACACCTTGAGGCTGCTCCTTTAGATTGCTACATATTTTTAAAAGGTAATTTGACCAGAACTCTCTTTGCCTTTTTCCCTGCATTTCAGTTACGCAGGACCACAATGCCCTCTCCCTTTGCCAGCCTGGAGAGTTTTGCTTCTCTCTCTTGGAAGGAGGCACCAGAGTAATACCCTTCAGTTACATAGTATTTGGCCATTTTGAAGTATTTTTCCATATAGTAGAGGCCCCTGCTAGACCAGATCTAAAGATCCACCTATCTGAATACCATTACCCCAGTTACTGAACAATTGAGTGCATACATCAGGGATAAGGCAGCTAAAAAGATGCTTCCATAGAATGAGTTATCCAGCAGTTTGGTTTCATTTTTACCTTTAAACTAGCTGTACCCACATGCCACAGTGTCAGTGGTCAATGAAAGCAACCTGTGTGTGTGCAGTAGAGATGCAGGACATTCCAGCTCTGGTCTAGGAGTCAGGTAGGGCCCCTTACTTTGCTTCTGCTGTAGGGTCCTTATACCATCCCTATTCCTCCTCTACCAGGCTCTAAGGCTCTTGGCAGGAGCTCCATCACTCACCTAGCCCCAACCTGCTCTACCCACTGACTCTCACTCACTGAATTTTCTCTGAAATGAAACCTGTGTGTCCAGGATCCATACCCAAACCTAGGGTCCCTAACTATGTAGCAGCCTGGCTAGGCTCTCCATGGCCCTTAGAGAAGGGCAAAGAGAAGGATCAACTCTTCATGTAAAAGGAAGATGAGCAAACAACTAACTGTGAAAGCCTGAATAAGTCACATGTTCTCTGATCTTCATTCTCTGACTCGTATGAATTGAGAGCTATCTAAACCCCCTTCCAGCTCCGAGACCCTATGGACGCTGTGCATCCATCATCACAGAAAAGATATCTCTATTAAAGAAGACAAAAAAGTCTCCTCACTTTCTCCAATTAGCACTGACCTGATTAGTCCATCAAAAAATGGTTTACCTTGCTGAGATAAACAAAACAATCCAAAAATATCCTCTTATACTATTATCAGAAACTGTGTGCCTTGCAATGGCAGTAGAGAATATCTGGTTTTTGGATAATTTTTAATATAGGGGCCAATGTATATCTGTTGCTTATTAACAGTTATGCCCATCTTAAAGCCAGGTCATCTGTGCCAAGGCTGAAGAAAATTAATTGGGATGGTGCTAAAGGGTCATTAAATTCCAAACATTTCTGAAAGAAGGGACACCATGCCTCTCTATACAATCTCTATCTATGAAGAATACCAAATGTTCTTACAAAACTTTAAGTCTAGATGAACAAAGGTATGGCATGGAGACCACCACTCCCACCTCATCCAAGCTATAGCAGGCATTAGTAATCAATCACAGTACCCTTTTCCCCTGTGTCCCTATGCTGCCTTCAAATGCGCTCCCCAATACAGCATCTCAGGTAACTGCTGCCAACCAAAAATACTTGGCATGAAAGATAAAAGCTATTTCAAATCCCTGCTTTCTGAGGTTGACTCTATTACCCTCACTGCCATTTAGAGTATTAAGTCAAGAATATCAAAATGTCATTTGCTAAAGAAAAGAGGAAGAGGATCTTGCCTGAAGGAACATGACTCTGAATATTAGTAGGGGATTTTAATGCTGAAACTGTCCAGAAGCTTCTTTCTCACCACTTTGTATGACTTTTGCTTTTTATTTCTCCCCTTACAAAGTGTGAAGGCCACTCCTAGGTCAGAAGAGTCTTCAGCTTGAGTGCTGGTCAAAACTTATAGCATCTTAGAGTCTCATGGTATAAAGGATCAGTGTAATCTTAAGAACTGGCTCTGAATGGAGTGACTGAGAAAGGCAAAGAGAGCCCACACTGCTGAGACTGGAGAGATGCTCTGATAAGCATGAAGGACAGGGGAGAAGGACTGGGCAGCATGGTGGGCAAGAGCGTGGAGTCAAGAGCACAGGGGCATGGAGTGAATGAGGCACCAGGTTTAGCAAATAAATGTGAAAGCCCTGGGCCTTAAAGGATGTTTATTTTTTTTACATGGAGCCTGAAATATCCATGTGGGCTATAAGTACCTTTCCTTTCTCTAGCTTCCAGCCCTTCCCTCTTTCCTGTACTCTCAGCCTCTTTTTGCCTCATCCTCTTCCCCCTTCTTTCTCCATTCTCCCTCTTTAACTTCTTTCTTTTGTTCTATTTCCTCATTCCCTCTTCCATTGCCCATGCTTTTCCTCCCTTGTCTCAGCCATCCCCTGTCCCCCCTTCAGCCCCTCGGCCTTAGGAGCCACCACAGTAGCCCTCAGCACTAAGGCGCTCAGAGCTTACTCCCGGGCAGCACAGTGCCGAGGGGACTCAGAGGGACAGAGGGCAGCTGGGGGCTCCTGGATGCTACAGCAGAGGTGAGGGCAAGCCTCCCACAGGAGGAGGCGATGCAGTGGAAAGCACAGGTGGAGAGAGTGTATGCTGCTCTTCAAATAGGAACAACTAAGTCCAGGAATAGTGTCATGATGAGGTTGGCAGAAAACCAGCCAAGCAGAAAACAGCATAAGGCAGGAAGTGACTCAGGAGAGGGGGAGAGGGGGAGCAGGGGAGAGGGCACGAAGGAAAAGAGGCATGCCCATTACAGAGCAGCACCATGTGAGGAACTCAGTAAATATTTCTTGGTTTTATTTGAATTGCTTACCTCAATATCTCTTTGGAAACACAGGACTATTATTCGAGACTTAAGAATAACCTAAATCAATTTGGAAGCCTAAATAAAACTAAATGCCTAGTCTATTCAGACTATAATGTGAACTGGCAGCACAGAAATTCTTTGTTAAACCCACCTGGTTGGGCCTGAAGGTCAACCCCATCATAACAGGGTGCCTTGGAGAGTCATTCTTCCTAACTAGCTATCGATTTGGAAACATTGTAAGAGTGTCTTATATCAAATGATGTCCTCAAATTGTTACCTTGGATAAACAGAGAGTAAATATTGGCATTTTCATATGGCTATCTGCTATTTGGGGATAATCTGGCCTTCCTGGAGGGATAGAAATAAAGCACATAACAGTCATTTACCAATCATATAATATTAGACACCAATAATCTGTCATTCACTGCGGTGTTCTAGAATCATTAGAAAAACCATTCAACTACTCTCATCCATACCAGGTATGATCATGTAGGAAGCAAGAGTCTGTGGACTGAATGTACCAAGTCTGCACTAATGTTTCATTACATTAGACTGAAAGTTAATGACCGGTGCAAACCATCAGGCTACTACCGTAAAACAGCAGCAGTAAAAAGGCCTAAATAAATCAGAAATTTAAATGGGATATTCATTTTAGTTATAGCCATTACTTAAAGTGATGGTCCAATTCAACTACAATGACTTAAATTGATCCTAACAGTATTTTAAAGACTATTATTTATTAATTCATTAAGCAAATATTTGATTAGTACCTGCTATGTACATGACACTGTACTAGAGGCTCTGAGGCAGACTCAGACAGAGGAGAAATAATCCCTACCTTCAAGAGGCTTGTAATCCAGGAGGGGAAGAAGACATTCTTTTACAACTCTCATACCAAGAGTAATATGATTACATAAAACAAGAGGTATAGAAAGAAGATATTTCCAGGCTATAGAAGGAGAAGTGACTTCTTTAGGTCCTCCTATAGGTAGGATCAAGTAAGGCTGTATATAGAAGGAGGAGGGGAAAAAAAGCATTTGGACATGTGTTTAAAGAAAAAATAGATTTTGAAAAAGCCAAAATTGTAAGGAGAGGAAGTTATAAAAATAAGTAACTTGGCTGTGCTGGATGATCTGCTGTAAACCCTGAATTGTACTACAAAACAGTCAGCAGGGACCCTAGAGTCCTCTTTCCTGGAGGGTTCTGAGTGGAGTTTCCAGTGAGAAGAGAGGTATTCCCCAAGATGTGGAAGGTCAGGAGGAGGAGGAGCCATGCTTCAGATGCCAGGTATGGGAAGAAATGTGATCTCCTTCACTGATGTAGACTGACAGAGTCAGCGAGAGCAGTGTGACATGTTCAGCATGGCCCTGCAGTACTGAAATTGCAATGTATCTGTGAAATACCGACTCCTTTGTCACTAACATCTCTTTCACTGAGTGACAATTGTTGGAACTATCATTGGTTAGAGCCTTCTTTTGCATATGCTTTGTTTCTTTGCACTTTGACTTAACTATATATTTCATATATTGTCTCCAGTTTAGATGTTCACAGGACCTATTTCACCCCACACCTCTTGCAAGTTTACCCAGACTGTTGGTGTTTGTTCTGTTTAATTTATAATATGAATCTTCACATTTGCAAATATGAACGTAAGTCAATCTATACCACTGTGGGAAATTTGCAAAAGCCACACCAGGAGCCAAAACAGTTCATCTCGTTTTAACGGTTATGATATGTTCAAATGTGCTGAACCAGTTTTCTTCTCCATCCCCTTGAATCCTTAATATTTTTAAAAGTAAATTATACAAGTAATACATGGATACATTCTTGTTGCAAAAACCTCAAATCATGCAAAAGTCCCAAACAATCATTCCATATCAATCTTTCTTTATTCCCAGGGGTAAAGGCTATTAACAGTTCGATGTGCATGCTTCCAGTAATATATTGGTACATTTACACTAAGACTTTCTTAAACACCAATGAGACCATTCTGCACATATTCTGAAAATTGGATGGTTCTTTAAAGCACCCAATGGTAACCATGCTGAGTATTATGAGAAAAAATATTCCAGAAAATATATTTCTGTGTTTGGCAATCTATAAGCTAACACTTCCTTTGTCTTCCTAGTGCACTAAACTGTGGTTGACAGATAGTAGAGACTCAAAAAATGCTTACAGATTGGATGAAATTGACTAAGTTAAGATGAAAATCAGGCCACTGGAATACAGCCACAGAATCTGACAGTTAAATTCTGGAGGGAATCAACCCTTTGATTACACAGCCAGTATGCCAAGGGGGTATCCATAGAGTACAGAGAATAAACCTTTTCATTTTTAATAATGATTTTATCTCTCAAGGCTACATACAATATAAGGATTATTATCCACATTTTAGAGGTGAGAAAGCTGAGAGTTGGGGAGATTCAATAACTTGCTCAAGATGACATGGCTGGTTGACAATGAAGCCAAGATTCAACATCCCATTGGATCTCCAAATCTCATGTGCCACTCAAAAATGTTTTCTATAGGTAACAAGCATCCAACTGGCCCTTTCCTCATAATACTAAATGGCCTGTAAAAGCCATTTGCACCCAATAAGAACAGGACAATACCCATATCTCACAAAATATGCCTCCGTGTGTTCCCTTCCTTAAGGTGAATCATATTTCATCATATAGACTTATTTTTTGGGGGCTTCTTTTGAGTAATTTTACGTTGGTTTTTTTTAGCAAATCAATTTTATTGGTACATATTAATAAAGCATAAATCCATCCAAAGAGTACAATCAGTGGTATTTGGTGTAATCATATTTGTGCATTCATCACCTCAATCATTCTTACAGCACTTTCATTGTTCCAATAATAACAATAATAATAATAATCAAAAACAAGCAAAACTCATCACTTTTCAATCTCTCTATGCTTCCCCTGCTGTATATAGCTGCTATTTTTTACCCTTCTCTCTAGCATATTTGTATTTATATTTTGTAAAAACAGTCTTATGTATGCAATATCACCCATATTTGGGTTTTACATGAGGCTTTACTGTCTTATAAAGTACCATGTTACAGTTTTTAGCTTTCCTTCTAGTAATATACATGACCTTAGACTTTCCCTTTCAACCACTGTCATACCCATACAATAGCACTGCTAGTTACAAACACAATATGCTTTCACCATTTCTATTCATTTCCAAAGATTTATAAACAACCTTTTTACCAATTCTGCACAGATTAAACCTCAGCTTTCCATTCTCTAACCTCATTCTATTTTCTGGTGAGATGACCACATAGACTTTTAAAAAGGTAGAATTACAGACAGGGTTTTTACACGATCTGGTGCTCAGTTGCTTAGGAAACTGTTTTTGTCCTTGGGTGGGAAGGACTAGTACACTGTTCAATGAGAGAAAGGCAGAGAGGGAATATATAATAAACCCAGTGTTTTTATGAATTTCATCCACAGGGAATATAGTAAAATAATCAAAGGTAAAAGGAGATTTTCAGTGGGTTGTAATATAAGTTATTAAGTCATGCAAATAAATGCAGTGTCCACACCTCAGCCTGGGCTGGTTAGATCCATGTTTTGGCACTCATATTTCATGAGGATTTAAGGGCTCTATTGTTCACAGGTTGTTTTTTTTTTGTTTTTTGTTGGTTGGTTGGTTGAATGGTGCTAAAGAAGACATGCCAGCTCTACAGGGGAATCACTTAGGGAGGAGCAGTGCATGAGAGCTTCAAGAATTTAAAAGTACATTATTCCAAGACCTTATCTGGCATTGGTATTTTCAGCCTTTGCTGCATCTCTAAGTTGTGTGCTTTAAAGGGACATCCTCTCTTCTTCCAGCTACCCTATTCATCATACTCTCTACAAGGTACCTCTGATCACCCAGGCAGGGATCCAACATTCAGATAATTAAGAGGGTCTTGTGGTTTGGAGATGCTGCTGTTGACAGTCGTATACCTTAACTTGTGCGTGGCTAAGCACAATACAGCCTTTTCTTGCTTGAAATCCATCTTTAGGAACACTGTGACTTTATTTGTGTTATTCTCCAGTGCCTAGCACAGTACCTGACACACATACTAGATAAATTTCTATTTTTACTGTGCAATTACACAGTGGGCTCTATTTGTTACAGACATTTAGCCTTCCCTGATCAATATTCCATTCTTGTATTCCCAGTGTCAACCACAAGTCCTCCTGTTCCAGAAGCATTTGTGCCAGGTAATATGCAATAAATTTTACATACCAGCTCATCTAATTCCAAGTAATATTTACAACATCATGTAAGGAAAACCTTACATTCCCATTTTACAGATGAGAAAATTGGGAATTTATAGAAATCAAGTAATCCAGCTACATTCGCAAAACTAGTAAATGAAAAAACCAGGATTTGGACCTTACAATCTTTTAGTAGTAAAACAAGTGCTACCTCTTCCTGTGCTGGGCTGCATTCTGCCCAAAAGCAGTGTGTACTCTACTGGAGAATCACTAAACTGTAGATACCAATGTTTAAGTCCAGAATCTTTATGATTTATGAATCACTTTTGTGGAAGACCTTTGATACATAGGCTCAGTAAACTGAGAAAGCAGAAGCATTAGGAGATAAAATTGATGAAACATTAATTGAACAGCATTTAGAAATAGATCATCATGGTGGCAAACTCCTGGGAAAGAGCAAGTAAGTCCTCTTTCTTGGATGTCTTCAAGAAAACATTGGACAGCTAGCTATTTGTCCTATCTAATTTGGTCTTTAACATGCCTGAAGCCAGGTGAAGGGAACAGAGGCTTCTCTCAGGTCTGCTGGCTGTCTCCCTCCCTCCTTCATTATCTCCTATATACAAGGCAGTATGAGATAAAATAATGAGTAAGACACAGTCCTTGCTTTTAAGAACCGTATAGCATATAGATAGTTATGACAAAGCACAGTAAGGGCAGAGTTAGAGTAATGCACATAAAACAGAGAAGAAGGAAACTGACTCAGCCACAGCATGGCCAGAAGAAATATTTACCCTGTGTCTTAGTAGAGTCCGGTGGCTGAGAGTTTGATGAGATCACTCCAAGGAGAGAGAATGGCATGAACAGTGGGGTGAAAGCAAGAACCAACACGATGTATGCAGAGAATCTCCTGGAGTTGCATGCTGCCAGAGAATAAAGCAAGAAGCAAGGAGTAGTGAGATATGAAGCAGAAAAATTGGCTCACTTTCCAAGCAAGCCATGTTGAGAAACTTGGGCTTCATCTTGATGGTAATGGAGACACAATTAGGCAGAGGACTGAAAAGGCTGGTTACGAAGTTTAGAAAAATCCCTATGACTGCTCTGGATTTGAATGGAATCAATCAGGAGTCCAAGAAGACAAGCTGGGAAGCTTGTACAGAATCCCAGAAAAAAAAGTAAGAGCCTAAATAAGGATAGGGTTAACAAGAATGGAGAAGGGGGTAGATTTGATAATGATTCTGAATGTAAACTAAGAAGCGTGGAATAGGAGTCTACCAAGGAGAAAAAGGGATAAACTACAAAAAGGCAGAATAAGAATTGGAAGTGAGAAATATCAAGGAAATTACTTAGGAATGTTAATTTTAATAAGTATCACTGCGGCAGGCATGAATAGGGGTCTCTAATATCCAATATGTGGTCTCTTTCACTTAGCATTATGTTTTCAAGGTACATCCATATTGTATCATGTATCAGTAATCCATTTCTTTTTGCAGCCAAAAGATAATGTATTCTAAGGATAGACCATATTTTATTTATCCATTCATCAGTTGATGAATATTTGGGTTGTTTCCACTTTTTGACAAGTATGAATAATGCTGCTATGGATGTTCAATATTCATGTATTCTTATATAGACACAGGTTTTCATTTTGGGTACATAAATACAAGTGGAATTGCTAGATCATATAATATCTCTATGTTTAACCATTTGAGAAACTGCCAGACTCTTTTCCAAAGCAGGTACATCATTTTCCTTTCCCATCAGTTGTATATATAAGGGTTCCAATTTATCACTTCCTCACCAACACTTAACTTTTTTATTATAGCCATCATGGTGGATGTGAAGTGGAATCTCAAATGGTTTTGACTGGCATTTCCCTGATGTATAATGGTTTTAAGAATCTTTTCATGTACCTGTTGGCCATTTGTATATCTTTTTTGGTGAAATGTTTATTCAAGTCTTTTGCCATTTTTTTTTTAAAGAATTAGGTTGTCTTTTTGTTGTTGAAGGGTAAGAGTTCTTTATATATTTTTAGATACAACTCATCAGATATATTATTTGTGAATATTTTCTCCCATTTTTATGTTGTCTTTTCACTTTCTTGTGGTATCTTTTGAAGCATAAAAGTGGTTTTACTCAGCATATGAATGCATTACCCTCCCCCAACGTGGGACATGACTTCCGGGGATGAGCCTCCCTGGCAACAAGGGATTAATACCAAGTGCCAACGGGCAAAACGATTGGAAAAAGACCTTGAATAAAAGGGGGAAAAGGTAAAGAGAAATGAGTTCACGTGGCTAAGAGACTTCAAAGAGAGTCGGGAGGTCATCCCAGAGGTAATGCTTATGCACACCTCAGTAGGATCTCATAGAACACCAAAGTGGATATCACCCCACACAGAGGGACCCCTGAGGGCTCTGGAGACACCCAGGTCCTA
>JAQZBX010055405.1:0-18407 GCA_029593785.1 Cabassous unicinctus | reverse complement strand
AAAATACACACAATTGCTTAAACATACACAAATGAAAACTGTTTATTTCTACAGGCGATATATTTATATGCCAATGCGTAGAAAAGAGAAAATACACACAATTGCTTAAACATACACAAATGAAAACTGTTTATTTCTACAGGCGATATATTTATATGCCAATGCGTAGAAAAGAGTCTCAAAGAAAACATACCAAGTGTAATAATGATTATTTATTTTAAAGGAATGACTAGAATTGAGGGTGGAAGGCAGGGGCATTTTAGTTTTATATAAAAATTTGACAATGCCATGAAGATTACTTGGGTACTTTAAAATAATACTATAAATGATCAGCGGAAGATTTCCCAAAAGGACATATCCTAGGGAAAAAAAAAAATAATAATATATCCAAAAGAGTTAAAATTGCACAAATGAAATGATTTTATCTTGAAGCAATAAAACTAGAAATTAGCAACAAAAGTTCAAATAAAAAATCCTACTAATGGGTGATTTAAAAAGCACTCCTCTAAACATAACATTTGGAGGGGGGGAGTAAAAAGCATTATTATTTAAATTTCAGACTATTAGGAAAATAATGAAATTGATAACAATGAATGGTTTCCACAAAGCTGTCCTCAAGATAAAGGCACATCTTTAAATGCTTTCATTATCAAGTAAGGGAAGAATAAAAAGAACAAAACTTTCAAGTCAATGTGTTTCTTTTAAAGCAGTTCCAAGAAAGAATAAAGTAATACAGATAAGAGCAGAAATAATTAAATTACAAACTAGAAAATGAGAATCGATAAGCAAATTCTCACTTAAATTAAAATAAATAAATCAAAACAAGATGAGTAAATTAAAGGGGTATGCCTTTGAAAAACTCCAGCGCACTGGACCACACTCTGGCTTCTCCCGTCACTGCAGGAGGGGAGAGAGAACAGTGATGAGACTAGGCTGTGAGTCATACAAGATAGACGCAAACACGCAGGCAGTCTTGGAAATCAACAAGGGGTCAGTGCAGATGGGCAGTAGGATGCCCCAGGGAGCGTCCCTCCACGGAACGTGGAATCAACTGAACCCATTTTATAAGAGCTTCGGAACACAGTGGAGGGTTTACAGCCACCCAGCAAGTGCCTCATCAGGAAGAAGGCGCTGAGCCACGGGGCAAGAGCTCGGGGTGCTTTTAGCTCACCATTGCCCCCCACCCCCTCAGCCTGTGTCCTGGGGGTGGGTTCCCGCTTCCAGAGGGAGCAAAGCAGAACTCGGTCTCAAAGACCTGTGTTTACCTGCTTGACCTCTCTGGGGTCTCCTTGAAAACTAAAGCAAATGGCTTACCTTCATCGGGCCTGCTTGGAAACTTCTTCTGGTGGAGAAGCAGCTACAGGTGAGGCCAGGCGAGCCGGCCACGGCCACCTGGGGCAAGCAAGCGACCAGCTGAAGAGCCCAGGAGGGAAAGCTGAGGGGCGCTGTGCCTTGAGGAACGAGGGCTTCGACAAGCTCCCCACGCTCCTGGGACCCTGTAGGTTTTGATGCATGCCAGGGTGGGGCGCACCAGAAGAGACCTAAGAAGGCCTGTGCTGTGACCGCCGGCTGACCTTCACGCTCTGCGCAAGTGGGAAGTGAAGGTGAAGGCAGAGCTGAAAACTTCCCGACTGCGTGTTGACGGCAAGCTCCACGCACACAGCCCAGCTGCGGACAGACTGGCTCGGGTCTAGATACACTAAAAGTCTGTGAAAACTCTAGCTGACCACCAAGCCAACAGAACAGAGGCCCCCTTGACCAGACAAAACAAAGTCTTTAAAGAAGAGTTTAGGAAATTCACTGATGAAACTACAACCCACACAAGAAGCACAGCAAACTCAGGGGCAGGGGGCGGGGATCAGAAATCCAGAGCTGCCACATCGTAATATTAGAATGTCTAGCTTTCAATGAAATCAACAAAAACTGCCCGTGAGGGAGCCCAGACATTGGACTTACTAGACAAAGACGTTAAACCTCTGTCTTAAATATGCTCATAAGCCAAAGGAAACCATGGACAAAGAATGTTAGAGAGCCTGTTTTATTGTATTTTTGGTTGTAACACCTCATTTTTCTTATTTGGTTTAAAAGACAAATGCATAAAACAATAATTATAAATATGTTAATGGGCCCACAATATATAAAGATGTAACTTGAGGCAATAATAATATAAAGAGAGAGGGACAGAGCTGTATAGGAGCAGAGTTTTGTGTATTGTTGAAGCTAATTTAGGATTAACTCAAAGTATATTGTTATAAGTTTAAGATGTTAACTGTAATCCTCAGGTAGCCACTAAAAACATAACTAAAAATATACAGTTGCAGGATACAAGATCAACACGAAAAAGGAAACGAGAAAGAAATCAAAATGACACACTATAAAAAATCAATGAAACACAAAAGAAGACAGTAGTGGAGTAAATTGAGTAACAAAAAAAAAAACACATGACATACAGAAAACAAAGAAGAATAAGGCAAAATTAAGGCTTTCTGTACTAGCAATTATTTTACATGTAAATGGGTTAAACTCTCCAATTAAAAGCTAGAGATTGGAAAAATGGATAGAAAAAAATGACCCAACTATATGCTGTCTACAGAGGCTCACTTTAGATCAAAAGACACAAAGAGGTTGAAAGTGAAAGTAAAAGGATATTCCATGCAAATGGTAACCAAAAGAGTTGGAGTGGCTATAATAATATCAGACAAAAGAGACTTTAAGTAAAAAATTGCTACAAGACACAAAGAGCAACATTATATTTTGATAAATGGTCACTCCATCAAGAATATATAACAACTATAAACATTCATGCACCTTACAACAGAGCTCCAAAATACATGGAGCAAGAATGGACAGAATTGGAGGGAGAAATAATAATAGTTTCCACAATAGTAGTTGGAGACTTCAATACTCCACTTTCATAAACAGATAGAACAAGTAAACATAAGATCAATAAGGAGATAGAAGACTTGAACAACACTATGAATCAAATAGACCTAACAAGCATATACAGAACACTCCACCTAACGAAAGCAGAATACATATTCTAATCAAGTGCATATTGAACATTATCCAGGATGGACCATGTTTTAGGCTCAAAACAAGTCATAACACTTGTTTAATTTTTTTCAAGTAAAGAAGTTGTACATTTACAGAAAAATCATGTAAAAGCACAGCATTCCCATATATTCCCTCTATTATTAACACTTTGCATTTGTGTAGTACCTTTGTTACAATTGATGAAAGAATATTGTAATTGTACTGTTAACTACAGTCCATAGTTTAAATTAGGATATATTTTCTTTCCAATATTTCCCTATTATTATCATCTTGCATTAATGTAGTACATTTGTTATAATTCATGAAATAACTTTTTTTAAAATTTTTAATTTTTTAGAAGGTACAGGGGATTGAACCCAGGACCTTGTCCATGGGAAGCAGGTACTCAACCACTGAGCTACATCCATTCCCCAAGGAGAGCTGGTTTTTTTGTTTGTGTTTTAGGAGGTACCAGGGATCGAACCCAGGACCTCATACATGGGAAGCAGGTGTTCAACCACTTTAACTACATCTGCTCTATAGGTCATTTTTATAATTGTGCTATTAACTACAGTCCATTGTTTATAATAGGGTTCGCTGTGTCGTGCAGTCTTATCATAATAAAAACTTAAAAGATTTAAATAATACAGTCTATCTTTTTTGACTACAATGAAATGAAACTAGAAATCAACAACAGAAGGAAAATTAGAAGACTCACAAATATGTGAAAATTAAACAACACACTCTAAAACAATCAATGGGTCAAAGAAGAAATCACAAGGGAATTTAGAAAATACTTTGAAATAAATTATAACAAAATCACAACATACCAAACTTTTGGGATATAGCAAAAGCAATTCTCAGAGGTAGATTTATAGCTGTAAATGCATACATTAAAAGAAAGAAAGATCTCAAATCAATAACCTAATTTTAAACCTTAAGGAAATAGAGAAAGAGTGAACTAATCTCAAAACTAGAAAAAGAAAGGAGATAATAAAGATTAGAGCAGAGATAAAAGAAACAGAAAAAGGAAAAACAATAGAATCAACGAAACCAAAAGTTGGTCCTTTGAAAAGATCACTAAAATTGACCAAACTTTGGCTAGACTTATTAAGTAAAAAAAAAAAGACAAAAGAATCAAATTGCTAAAATCAGAAATGAAAGTTGGACATACTGCCAACCTTACAGATATATAAAGGATTATTAGAGAATATTATACTATAAACAATTGTATGCCAACAAATTACATAACCTAGAGGAAATGGTCAAATTCCTAGAAACTCATAAACTACTAAAACTGATTCAAGAAAAGAAATTTTAAAATATGAACAGACCTATAACAAGTAAAGAGATTGAATTAGCAATTAGCAATCAAATAACTCCCCATATAGAAAAGTCAAGGCTCAGATGACTTCGCTGGTGAATGCTAACACACTGTTAAGGAAGAAACAACACCAAATTATTCTCAAACTCTTCCAAAAATAGAAGAGGGGGAACATTTCCTAACTTGTTCCAGGAGGGCAGCAGTACCCTCATACAAAAACCCGACCAAGACCCTGCAAGAATAGAAACTACCGGCCAACATCCCTTAACGAAATGTTAGCAGACTGAATCCAGCAGCATGTTGAAATCCCACCATGACTAAGTGGCATTTATCTCAAGACTGGAAGAGCTGCTTAACACACAAAAACCAGTCAGTGGAATATACCACATTAATAGAATGACGGGGAAAACCCATGATCCTCTCAATTGATGCAGAGAAATCTGACAAAATCCAACCTCCTTTCATGATAAACACTCAACAAACTAGGAATATAAGGAAACTTCTTCAGTATGATAAAGAGCATTTATGAAAAGCCTGCATATAATATCACGCTCAATGGTGAAAGAATGGAAGCTTCCCCCTAAGATCAGGAACAAGACAAGGATGCTGCTTTCACCACTTCTCTCCAAAATGGAAATGGGTATTCTGGCCACTGCAATTATGCAAGAAGAAGAAATAAAAGGCATCCAAATTGTAAAGGAGTAAATAAAACCATCTCTAGTCACAGATTTTGTGATATCATACATAGAAAACCCCAAAGAATCCATGCACAAAAAACCATTAAACCTAATATTAAATTCAGCATAGTTGCAGGATACAAGTTCAACATGTAAAAGCCAGTTGTATTTCTGTACTCTAGCAATGAACAATCCAAAAAGGAAATTAAGTAAACAATCTCATTTACAATAAAATAAAAAAGAATAAAATACCTATGAATAAATTTAACCAAGGAGGTGCAAGACTTTTACACTGAAAACTACAAAACATTGCTGAAAGAAATTAAAGAACTAAATGAATGGCAAGGCATGTTCATGGATTGTAAGACAATATTGTTAAGATGCCAATTCTACTCAAAGCAATCTACAGGATCAGTGAAATCCTTACTCAAACATCAACAGCCTTTTTTTTTACAGAAATGGAAAAGGTGATCCTAAAATTCATATGGAATTGCAAGGGACCCTGATTAATAAAAACAATCTTTAAAAACAATAACAAATTTGGAGGTCTCATACTTCCCAATTTCAAAACTTACTACAAAGCTACAATAATCAAAAGAGTGTGCAGCTGGCATAAGACTGGACCTGTAAATCAATGGAATAGAATTGAGCGTCCAGAAACAAACCCACACATCTATGGTCACTTGATTTTCAACCAGGGTACCTGGACCATTCAGTGGGGAAAGAATAGTCTCTTCGAAAAATGGTTCTGGTTCTGGGATAACTGGATAGCTACGTGGGAAAGAATGAATTTGGACCCTTACCTCACACCATATACAAAAGTTTTCTCAAAATGGACCAGACCTAAATATAAGAGCTAAAATTATAAAACTCTTGAAAGAAAACATACAAGTGAATCCTCAGGACTTTGGATTTGGCACAGTTTTTAATATATGGCACCAAAAACACAAGCAGCAAAAGAAAAAACAATAAATTAGACTTCATCAAGCTTAAAACTTTTGTGCATCAAAGGACACTATCAAGAGAATGAAAAGAAAAGCCACAGAATGGGGAAAATCTTTTCAAATCATATATCCAGTAAGGGTCTAGTAGCCAGGATATATAAACAACTCTTACAACTCAATAGCAAAAAGACAAAGAGCTCAGTTTTTAAGAAATGGACAAAGGACTTGAATAGACATTTCTCCAAAGAATATATATAAAAGATCAACAAGCACATTTAAAGATTTGCAATGTCATTAGGCGTTAGAGAAATGCAAATCAGAACCACAATGAGATGCTCTTTCACACCCACAAGGACGGCTGCAATAAAAAACAAACAAATTGGAAATAACAAATGTTGGCAAGAACGTAGAGAAATTGGAACCTTTGTACATTGCTGGTGTGAATGTCAGATGGAGCAGCCACTTTGGAATCCAGTTTGGTAGCTCATCAATGAGTTAACCGTAGAAATGCCACATGATCCAGCAAATTCACTCCTTGGAACATACCTCCCAAAATTGAAAACAGGTGTTCACACAAAGACTTGTAAAGAAAATGTTCTCTGCAGCACTATTCATGATTTCCAAAAGGTGGAAACAGCCCAGGTGTCCATCAACGGATGAATGGATGAACAAAACATGGTCTGCCCATACAATGGGATGTTATTCAGCCACAAAAGAAGTGCCGATACAAGCTCCAACACGGACGAGCCTTTAAAGAATGTGTTAAGTGCATGAAGCAGACCCAAATGCTGCACACTGCTGATTCCATTTAGAGGAAATATCCAGAATAGAGAAATCCGTAGAGAACGAAGGCGGATTTGTGTCTACCAGGGGTTGGTGGAGGGGATGGGGGTGGGCTTCTCAGTGAGAATGGGATTTCCTTTTCGGGTGATGGAAATGTTTTGAGACTAAACAGAGGTGATAGCTGTACTAAGTGCACTAAATAAATGCCACGGAGCTGAGGACACTTAAAAATGGGTGATGTTTCATGGTGTGTGCATTTTACCTCAATGATGAAAGAAACGACAAAGGGAAATTATGAACAACTTCATGCCAATAAAAGCAATATTGTACGTGAAGTGGGAAAACTTTTTTGAAAAACCATTAATCAAAACTGACATAAGATAAAATGAAAATATGAATAGGCCTATATACATTTTAATAATTGAATTCATGAACCTTCCCCCAAAGAAAACCCCAAGCCCAGATGTTTTCTCAGGTGAATTCCACCAAACATTTAAAAATGAATTAACACCAATCTTACACAAGCTTTTTCAGGAAACAGGAGAGGAGAGAGCATTTCCAGATCCATTTAACGAGGCCAGCAGAACCCTAATACCAAAATCTAACAGAGGCATTACAAAAATATTACAGGACAACCAGCAAGATGGCAGCAAATAATGTTCTCCTAGAGTCAGCTCCTGCTGCAGGGCAGTTAGTATCACCCAGAGCTATCTAAAGCACCTGGTTGGGGGCTCCAGAAGACCAGAAGAGCATCCTCAACATCCTTGAAAGAATGGAAGGAGGAGATGCCCATCTGCAGAGCAGATTCCTAAGTAGAGCCCTCCACGCCCCGGAGGCCCATCTTCCACTGGAGGCACAAGCCGCCTCGGGAGCTGTTCCAAGGCTGGAATTGGAAGCTCCACTTCCCAAAAATGGGGGAGGAAGAGACGTTGGGAACCAACTTCAGCTACTGATTAGTAAATTCAGCTGCTAAAGTATAATCTTAAGAACACCTGAAGTTTGAACCTGTCCAATCAGAAGGAGGCCGGTAGCCGCCATCTTAACTCCACCCGTGGCACGAGGGGAAGCGGGACATACTGAAAATCACAGTGCTGGCAGGGACCGGCTTCTTTCCATCCAGATCCGATTGCCACTCTAACCTAAGCCCCAGGCCCACCTGGACAGGGAGGAAGCTGGGGGGCCTGCCCCAGCCTCTCTGGGAAAATACGGGCCACACCGCGGAGGCCGGCGATCATCCTGCTCTGGTGGTGCAAGTTGCCTCGGGAACTACTCTGTGGCTGGAATTGGAAGCTCCGTTTCCCAAAAACAGGGGAGGAAGAGACGGTTGGCCACCGATTTCAGCTACTGATTAGTCAATTCGGCTGCCTAAAGTATAACCCTAAGAACAGCTAAAGTTTGAACCTGTCCAAGTCGGAAAGAGGCCGGTAGCTGCCATTTTGACTCCACCCCCAGCAGGAGGGGAAGCCGGGCTGACTGAAAGTCACGGTGATGTAGAGACCGCTTTCTTTCACCCAGATCGGCCTGCAGCCCCAGCCTAGGCTTCAGCCCCACCTCTGGCAGGCAGGAAGCTGGGGGGCCCTGCACCAGCCTCTCGGGGTAACTGCAGGTACATTCGGCTGGCACAGACTGAATAGTCAGAAGTCTACCAGTCATCTTGGACCTGCACTGCGCAGATTGCTGCCCACACCTGCAGCTCCTTCCCTGCCCCAGGCAGGGGAGGAAGGGGCGTGAAGCCTCATCAGTCTCTCTGGGCAGCTACAGTCTAGGCCTGCAGGACTTGGATTATTCCACACAGCTGTGGCTCTGTCCCTACCTCTGGCAAAGGAGAAAGGTGGAGAAGCTTCATTGGTCCCTGGGGCAATGAGGGCAGCTTGAGCCTCCACAGCTTATAGCACCAACTACATCCTTGGTTCCTACTACACAACCAGCAAGGGAGAAGGGCAGGAAGCCCTAAACTAAAGAGAAAAACTGCACCCAGAATAAATACATCTAGTAAGGCAGATGCCAAGACACCAAGAAAAAATTACAATCCACACCAAGAAACAGGAAGATACGGCCCAGTTAAAGGAACAAGATAAGCCTCCAGATGACATAAAGGAGTTGAGACAACTAATCATAGATGTTCAAACAAATCTTAATAAATTCAATGAGATGGCTAAAGAAATTAAGGATATTAAGAAGACATTGGATGAGCACAAAGAAGAATTTGAAAACATACATAGAAAAATAGCAGATCTTATGGGAATGAAGGGCACAATCAAAGAAATTAAAAATATACTGGAATCATATAATAGCAGATTTGAGGAGGCAGAAGGAAGGATTGGTGAGCTTGAGGACATGGCCTCTGAAAGTGAACACAAAAAAGAACAAGAAAAGATGAAGAAATAATGGAAAAAATTGAACAAGGTGTCAGAGAACTAAATGACAGCAAGAGATGTGCAAACTTACGTGTCATGGGTGTCCCAGAAGAAGAGAAGGGAAAAGGGGCAGGAGGAATATTTGAAGAAATAATGGTAGAAAATTTCCAAACCCTATTGAAGCACATAGATATCCATGTCCAAGATACTCCCATCTGAATAAATCTGAATAGACCAACTCTGAGACACATACTAATCAGAATGTCAAATGCCAAAGACAAAGAGAGAATTCTGAGAGCAGCAAGAGAAAAGCAATGCACGACATATAAGGGATACCCAATAAGATTAAGTGCCGATTTCTCATCAGAAACCATGGAGGCAAGAAGACAGTGGTATGATGTATTTAAGATACTGCAAGAGAAAAACTTCCAGCCAAGGATCTTATATCCGGCAAGACTGTCTTTCAAAAACAAGGGTGAGTTTAGAATATTCATAGATAAACAGAAACAGTTTGTAAACAAGAGACCAGCTTTGCAGGAAATACTAAAGGGTGTGCTACAGTCTGAAAAGAAAAGACAGGAGACAGAGGCTTGGAAGAGAGTCTAAAAATGAAGATTTATCAGTAAAAGTAACTAAAAGTTTCTAAAGAGTGGTGAGAATAAAATATGACAGATAAAACCCAAATATTTAAGAATAAACTTAACCAACCATGTAAAGCACTTGTATTCAGAAGACTACAACTCATTGCTGAAAGAAATTTTAAAAAAGACCTAAATAATTGGAAGAACATTCTATGCTCATGGATTGGAAGACTAAATATTAAGATGTCAATTCTACTCAAATTGATAAACAGATTCAATGCAATCCTGATAAAAATTCCATCAGCATTTTTTAAGAAAATTGAAAACATGATTATCAAATTTATTTCAAAGGGTAAGGGGTCCTGAATAGCCAGAAACATCTTAAAAAGGAAAAGCAAAGTTGGAAGACTCTCACTTCTGGATTTTAAATCATATTACCTAGCTACAGTGGTAAAAACAGCATGGTACTGGCATAAAGACAGACAGCTAGACCAATGGAACTGGCTTGATGGTTCAGAAACAGACCCTCACACCCATGGTCAACTGATTTTTGACTAGCCTGTCAAACCCACCCAGCTAGGGCAGAACAGGCCATTCAACAAATGGTGCTGAGAGAACTGGTATCCATAGCAAAAGAAGGAAAGAGGACCCCAGCTCACACCTTATAGAAAATTTAACTCAAAATGAATAAAAAACCTAAATATAAAAGCAAGAACCATAAAGCTTCTAGAAGAAAATGTAGGAAAATATCTTCAAGACCTGGTGGTAGGTGGTGGATTCTTAAAGGAGATAAGAGGAGGACTGAGATGGACTACTGATGCTTAATGTGTGTAGAAGTTTTAATTAGCTTTACTGTAAAACTGTGGAAATGCACAGAGTTGATTGGTAACACATTATAGTGAGTAACAGCTGGTTTATAAATGGAGCTCTGGCTGAAAATGTTAACCTAGGGATGTAAATGCCAATTGATAGAAAGCTAGAGAATAATCTAGGGACTGAATAGCACAGTAAACCCCGAGGTGGGTGAGAATAGTGGTTGATGGTACAGATGCATGAGTGTCCTTTGTGAGCTAGAGCAGATGTACATCAGTATTGCAGGGTGGTGGGAATGGGGAGAAGCATGGGGAAAATACAACTGGAGTGACCTATGGACTGTGGTTAACAGTAATAATGTAATATTCATGCATCTAAGCCAAAGATGTACTGTGTTGATAATGGGGGAGGGTGGAAATAGTGTGCCATATATATGCTGTGGACCTGGTAATAGTCGGATAATATTATTTCATAATCTGTAACAAATGTCCCACCACAGTGTGGTGTGTTGATAGAGGGCTGTTGTTTGCGAATTCTGCACATGTGCATGATTGTTTTGTAAGTTCACAACTTTTTTCATAAAAATATATTTAAAAAAATAATAGGGTGGGTTGGGGGAAAAATACACCAAAAGTAAGATAAGGACTATAGTTAGTAGTAAGATTTTGACAATATTCTTTCATAATTTGTAACAAATGTCTCACAACAATGCAAGGTGTTGGTGGAGGGCTGATGTATGGGACCCTGTATGATGTTATGAATGATGTTTGCTTTGTAAGTTCACAACTTTTACTACACACTTATTGTTTATGTATGTCCATGTATAAATGATACAATAATAATGGTAATAATAGGCTGGTTGGGGGAAAAATACACCAAATGTAAGATACTTTGGTTAGTAGTAACATTCTGAGGATGCTCTTTAATCCATGTTAAAAATGTTTCACAACAATGCGAGGTATTGGTGGTGGGGTGAGGTATGAGAGCCCTGTAGGATGTTACGTATGTTTGTTTTGTAAGGTCACAACTTTTACTATACACTTATTGTTTATGTATATTTATGTATGAGTGATATACTTCAATAAATTAAAAAGATGAAAAATAAAAAATACTATAGACCAATATTCTTCATGAACACAGATGCAAATAAAAGGCCTTAATTATATATTAGCAAAATGAATCCAGTGAAATATAAGGAAGATAATACATTGTGATCAAGTAGAGTTTATTTTAGGAATAAAAAGTTGGTTTTAATATTAAAACATCCATCCATATAATTAACTTTGTTTACAGAAACAAAGAAAACGATATGATCATCTCAAGAGACATGGAAAAAGCATTTGACAAAATTCAACACCTATTCAGGATAAAATGGAAATCTCTTGGCAAAGTAGAAATAGGAGGAAATTTCTTCCATCTGATAAGACGTCTACTAAAAACCTTGAGATACGGACACCATTCCTAATAGTGAAATATTGAACACTTTCCCCTGATGTCCCAAATGCTGTTATTCATCACTGTACTGGGCGTCCAAGACAGTGAGGACAGCAAGGAAAATAAATGAATGGTACACAGTTTGCAAAGAAAGAAGTAAAATGGTATTTATTCCGATAACATTATTATTTTTATACAGAAAATCCTAAAGAATCTACAAAGAAATTACTAGAACTAGTCCATGAATTTAGTAAGACTGCAGAATTCAATGTCAGTATGTAAAAATCAAATTGCTACCCTGTCTTCACAGCAAACAATTGGAAAATGACACAGAAATAGCAATTACATTTATAATAGCATTAAAAAATAAAATAGGAATAATTTTACCAAAAGACGTGCAAAATAGATCTCTACACTGAGAACTACAAAATCTTGCAGAGGAAAATTAAAGAAAGCTTTCAGACAAATGAACAGCTGTAACCTGAGTGTGGATTAGAAGACAATATTGTTAAGAGGGCAATTCTCCCCAAACCGCACTGCAGACTCAGTGCCGTCCTAATGGAGATCCCATAAGGCAGTTTGTGGAAATTCTCAAATTGATTTTTAAATTAATTTGGAAGTGCAAAGGACAAAGGATAGGTAAAGCAATCTTGAAAAAGAAGGAAGAAGTTGGAGGAATCACACTACCTGACTTCAAAACTTACTCTAAATCTACAGTAATTAAGACAGTGTGTTTTGGTGTAAAAGCAGGCAAATTGAAAAAGACCGTGCATAACCAACCGAGTTTTGAAAAGTTGCCCCAGAAATCCGACGTGGAAAGGAAAGTCTCGACAAGGAGCCCTGAACTGACTGGGTGGACCTAAGGGGAAAATGGAACTTCATCCCTAGCCCACGTCACGTGCAGAAGTTATTTTGAGATGGATGCTGCATATAAACCTAAGAGCTAAAGGTTTGAGGCTTTTAGGAAAAAGCGTAAAAGAATATTTTCATGACCTTGGAGAGGCAACAGTTTCTTAAACAGTAAACAAAACACAATAACCCTAAAAGGAAAAATAAAAAGTTAAATTTGAGCTTGGCAAAAGTTAAAACATCTGCTCTTTAAAAATTCATCATTAAGAAACTAAAAACAACATTTCCCTGCCCCACCCCACCCCCACCCCAAAAAAACACAAGGCACACCCTGGCAGAAAACATGTGCAATTCACATATCTGGTAAAGGAATTGTGTCCAGAATATATGAATTCCTGCAAATCAATAATACAAAGATAAATAAGTATAAAACAGGTAAACAACAGACACTTCACCAAACATAAAATACAAACAGCCATTAAGATATGAAAAAGTGCTTGACATCACTACTCTTAAGGAAATTCACATGAAAAGCACAATTGAGATCCTTTTGTGGTTCATAAGTGTGAAGAATGGGTGCTCACGCATTTTTGTGAGACGTGCCTCCTTCGGCTTTGTTACAGCATTGGCCCATTACCCATCTGATGTGAAAAAGAGAAAAAAAGCACAATTGATATCACTTAGATCTTCTAGAATAACTAAATATAAAAGGCTGATAATACTAAGTGTTGGCAAAGATGTGGAGCAGCCAGAACCCTCACACGTGGCTGGGGGAGGACAAAGTGGCAAGCTCGCTTTGGAGAAGAGCCTGGCAGCGTCTCACAAAGCTGGAGGTGGCTCGGCTATTCCACTCCTCGGTGTCACGTCCACAGAGAGACGGGCGGGGACGTTTGCAGCCCGGGCCTGGGAGCGGCCTGGAGCCTGCCAGTGTCTTGGTGTGTGTGTAAAGGAACACAAACGACAACGGCCAGCTGTGCAGGGACCTGGCAAGTCTCCTGGTCATCATGTTGACGGGAATGAGCCGGGGGAAGGTACACGTGGTGTTTTCCCGTTTATGTCAAGTTCAAGGACAGACAAAACGAATCCGTGATGACAGAAATCAGAGCGGTCGTTGCCTAAGGGCTTGAGGACTTCCTGGAGGGGCAGAGGAGAACGTTTCAGGGATGAAAATGTTTTCTGTCTGGAGCAGGGTGCAGATTTCCTGGTGTACAATCATCACAATCAATCCTGCCCTTCAAGCTGTGCGTTTCCCTGGACGCGAATGTGAGTTCTCTCTTCCTCGCACCACAGCCAGGCGTGCACGCATCTGAAAACCATTATTGAGCCTGTTGTAAATGTTAGCAATTCTGAAATTTCTTCCTGTACATTCTAGACTTACGAAAAAAATAACGTGACCACGATATCCACTTTGGAGATGCGAGTTGCAGTTGTGGAAAGGTGGGAGACGAGAACTCCGCAGACAGACTGGAAAGGACAGGATGAGATGTAAACATAGGTTGGTGTTTATAAATACCTCCCTCAAAAGCCAGTTACCTGTCCTGTCTGCTGAGACCTCGATGTAAGGTGATCAGCAGTGGGCACACCTCGCGCCCAGATCTTGGCTTCTAAAGACCATTCTTCTCAAAAAGAAACCAGGGACGGCTCTGGGGACATTGGGACGAGCCTGCAGCATCTTGTTGTGCCAGACTGCTGGGGACGTGTCAACAAAGGCACTCAGCTTGCAGGGGCACCCCCAGACCAAAGTAGAATGGTCAGCAAGGGAAGAAAATAGAAACGCACGAGTCCGCAATGATGTGCCTAAATGAAGGCACGAATAAGTTCCTTAGGCTAGAAAGCCAACTCACGAATGCAGAGATAGTTACGGAGTCAGAACGTCATAACATCAAAAAGCAGGAGGAATGTATCAAACTGTGGTCTTATAGGGAATTTGACTTTTCTTCTTGATTCTTACTTCCAAATTTTCTTCAATCACACGGAATGCTTTTCTAACCAGAAAAAAAAATGTTAGTAAAGTGCATTTCAACAGTAAGTATGAAACAATGAGATGAGGGAGGAAGTTTGCACCTGACCCCAAACCTTTTCCCCTCCACTGCCAAGAGCTGTGGGCGTTTTCCTGACAACTGACTCAGCCACCAGCTTGTTAGAGGGGGTGTGGTCTGAGGGGGTGGGCATGGGAAGGGACGAGCGTTTTAGGGTCCAGTGCCCACCACTACAGTCGTCCCAAGTCCCACGGGCCTGTTCTCAAAGTCCTGGGCCTGTACTTCACTCTGCTGCTCCCCAAGGGGCCTGTCACCCCTCTGACCCTCAGGCTCTTCGTCTATGAAATAGGGGTGAGCCTGGTTTCCTGGAGATGAGCTGAGCTGGTGGACACCGAAGCAGCCTGTCCCCTGCTGTGTTCCCCAGGGACTCCCAGTGCTCCTTGAAACGCCGACTCAGAGCTGTTCATTCAGGGGGTCTGGCGAGGGTATTTAAGATGTGCCCCGGGTTGGGAGCTGCCACTGGGAGCTCTTGAAGGGATCTGGTCTGAGCTGCCCCATGAAGGCTGCGTCCACCCCCACCGGCCCGGCTGACCCAGAGCCTGGCCGGCTCTCCAGTCTCCCTGGAGGGGGCCTCCTTGCCCCAACCCCGTGACTCTGGCCCTGACCCTCCCCCAGCATCCCAGGCTGCAGAGTTCTGCAGCGGCGCTCGGCTTTGAGCTGCTCGCTTCCGCCGCTGGCCAGTGCGCCACTGGGCCCCGAGCTCAGCATGTGGCCCTGGAGGCCAGCACAGGAGGGAGGGGCCGGCACGGGCTGCTCCTCTGCGGCCAGAAGCCCCTGCTCCTCCCACCCAGGTAGGGGAGGCGCCTCGTTCCCGCCAGTGCCCTGCACGGCCCCCACGGCCTCCGCTCAAGACAGGCCCCTGCGTCCAGAGAGAACCTTCCGTAACGCGGGATCTCAGCAGCTTCGGAGCTTCCTCTGACTGAGCCAGGAGTGTCCGTTGCCTTAGGGGAGCAGGAGTGTTGGAGCAGAAGCCCAAGGAAAGGGTCATGCCGCCTTTACATGTTTCAGATGCAGACCCCCAAGGTCCGCGGAAGCCAGGCTCTCCCTGCCGGGCCGCCCGGCGGCCGTGTGCCCCTGGCGGGACGCCGGGTGCCGTGCATGGGCTGCGCCTGCACCGCTAGGGGCCTGCCCCGGGTAAAAGAGGGGTGCGCGCAGGGCCCTGCAGCGCGGCGGCGGGGGCTCGCTGCTTTTCCACAGGCAGGGAAACTAATAGCCATTTTGTGGGCTGCTTTGAAGCGGAACAATCCTCTTGGAGGAAATTATGCTCGTGAAAGAGTGGAGAAATCTCCAGCTCTTTCCAGCAGTAATGTTATAGGGCTGTCAAGACGCTTGTCGGCGCCAGATAGGATCACTTAATTGCTAATAGCTGGTGATGGCGGGAAGCAAGTGTGTCTGATTTGTCTGATTGATGGGGCAGAAAGGCAAGGGGCTGCCGTGGGAGGAAGGGCGGGGCCTGGAAACCGCGTCCTCCGGGCCCTGCTCAAGGACCACGCGGCGACTCCGTACAAGCTCACTGAGCCGAGGGGCGGGTGGGCTGGACCACACTTGTGACCTGCAAGGCGAGCTGCAGGGCCACCGCCGGCTGGCTGCAGCCCCCTCCCAGGGCAGGACATTCTCGGATATGGCAGGGGCGCAAAACCGTGCACGGGGGAGGATGGTGGCCTGGTGACTGCAGCATGGCCCTGCTGACCTGTTACGAGGCAACTGCATGCATTGTGCCGGCCAAGCAGGACCTGCTCTGGTCCCCCACGTGTGGAATTCGGGGTACCTCTGGGTCAGCAGGCTCTGTCCTCCTTTCCGTATGGCACGTGGTTCCACCTGCTGCCTGGAGCTGACCACGGAGCCCCCAGCACCCTTCCACTCTGAAAAGCAGACTGGTGGGACCCCTTGTCGCAGAGCCACAATGTGCGTTGTCCCGGCAACGCTCTTATGTCACCTGGGGGGGTGTCTCTGCATGGGAGCTAGTCCTCAGGGGGGCTGCACACCCCGGGGGCTGCCAGGACTCCATGCTGGGGCCCTGCACCCCCTGCCCCAGGCACCCCACCCCCCGGCTTCCCGCTCACGGTTTTCCCCACCCTGCTGCAGACGTGGCGTCAAAGATGGGGGCCAGCAGCCTCGCCAGGGACGCCGCCGCACTGCTGCCCTGTGCCCGGGGCCTGGGGGTCTGGCAGGCGACGCCGTCAGTGTCTTCCCAGAGGGTGGGTGATGGGTCTGCTCCCATCAATGGGGCTGGGTCACTGGCAGCAGCGCCAGCAGCTCCCCGGCAGGGGTTCAGAGGAGGCCTGGGGGCCAGGGAGAGGCGCCCCTTTATTCCAGGCGCCGAGTGTCAGTTTCCCTCCTCCACGGCCAGGCCTCAGCCAGCCCAGGAGAGGCAGATGGAGGCCAGGGTGAGACCCTCCTTCCAGAGCCTTCGCCAGGGCCTGGCCCAGTCGGGGGCCACGGGCGCCAGCAAGTTTGGGACTCAGTGTGGGCACCTGCGGGTGCCTGGGGGTGGTGCAAGAGGGGTGCAGCCCCTCCCCCAGATGCTGCCCGAGGGCCAGGTGGGGAGGGAGACTTTCTCCCCCTACCACATGCTTTCCTGGACCCACAAAATGGGGAGACGAAGCCCCCTCCCCTGCTCCTTCTCCCCGTTGGGACCTGACTTGGGCAACATGCCCGGCTTCTGCACGAGCCCTGCCGGCCTGGCTTTGGCACTCGACGTGGCCCCCGCCCTGGGCACAGGCTGGGAAGGGGCAAGGGACTCAGGGTGGTCCAACCTGGGGAGACAGGCCAGCCTGCCCCACCAAGCCAAGGTACAAGCCCAGGGGGACAGTGGGGTCAGAGGGGGGCTTCAGGGAAGACACCCCACTGCGGGGGGGCAGAAGCAGGAGGCGGCCTTGGAGAGCCAGAGGGAGCAGCGGGTGGGCAGGTGGGGCGAGCTGGGCCCTCTGAGGCCGCAGGCAGGAGCGGCGCCCACAGTGGGGGTCACGGACGGCTCCCAGTGGGCGAGACGGACAGCTGGTGCCCAGGACCCTCTTGGGTTGCAGGTAGAACCCAGCCTGGGGGTGGCCAGGGTCCGACGGGGCCCGGCTGCTCACGCAGGCTCAGGAGACATGGCGGTGGGCCAGGGGCTCCCCAGGCCTTGAGATGCCACCCCTCGGCCTCCGCGGGCAGCAGCTTCTGCCCGGAGACCCTCAGCAGATGCTCAGCCCCGGCCGCAGCTGCCGAGAGTGGTTTAAAGATGGAGCGTGAGGGCTGGAGGTGAAAGGGCTGCGTGTGTGGGTGGATTTCACTCCCCACCCACAGCTGGCGGGGTGGGGAAGAGCTCAGGGGCCCCCACGAGAAGCCTCAGCCGCCCTGCCCGGAGCCCGCTGCAGGGTGGGGGCTGCGCAGCCCTGCGTGAGCGTGAGCGGCTCGGGTCTGGGCGTGGCCCCGGGGCAGGGTCAAACTGGCCTGCCCACCCCCCTGGACACCGGGTTTGGGCCCTCCTAGCTCCCCTTCCTGGACCACTCTCTGGACCCTCACTCCATACGACAGCCCCTTCAGCCCAGTGTCCGCCCTCAGCCCCGTGTCCACCTCGCTCCAGCGTCCACC
>JAQZBX010055404.1:0-18426 GCA_029593785.1 Cabassous unicinctus | reverse complement strand
ACAATAAACAGAAAGATCATTTATATGATTGTCATTAAACTTACCGTGCAAAATAATTTAATTTTATTCCTCTCTTCCACCTACCTCACTTATTCAGAACTTGTTCTAGTTTAACTTGTTGCTGATGTAACATAAACCCTTTATATGTGCCCTGAAAAATGTAATTTCATAGTGTGGAGCAGTTGAGGTGAAAAGATTTTAGGAGGTGGAAGAACTCAGTTATATCATGGGATAACTTAAAACAGCCAACTCCTGACTTCAAAAATTTAAAGACCAGTAAATAGTTTTTTAAAAAAAACAACATAGAGGTAATCTCATAAAAATAAATTTAAGGAATGTCATAATATTTCTTACTTTAATTTAGCCTCTGTATACATTTGCTCATAAATAAAATGGCTTTTCAACACCAAAACAAGTAAGATGATATAACTTCAGAATTTTTAAAATTTGAGAATAAATATAAATTATCTAACAGGTAGAGCTGAATGCTTTCACAAAAACAATGGAGAAAGAGCCAAAAGTTGTCTGAGGGACTGCTTTGGGGTCAGCATACTAGGACAGTGCTACATAACTCCTAGGAGGGTGACGGACAGAGAGATGAAGAAGCCAAAACAACAAATGTGAGTTACCAAGCTCCCATGGCAGCCTGGGAAGGGTTCCCCTCCCCCATGCCCAAGATATTAAGCTGGAGTAAAACCCCTGGCTCACTGCAGCCGACTGAGAGGGAAGCAGACATCTTCCTCCCTGTCAGGTGTTTCAAGGGAAAAGGGACGGGAGTTCAGGGTGTTTTTCTTCAGTGAATTTGGCCAGCAGAGCTTGCTTTGAATCTCTGATTTGGAGATTCAACACATGAGCACAAGAAAGCTGAGACTGAAATACCTCTGTGGAAAGGTGTACTGATGAGCACCACTGCTACCCAGTCTGGACATTGCAAAAACTGTTCTCTGCACTCTCTATATCCAAACTCTGGGAGTAAATCTGAGCCCCACTAAAAAGTCCTTGGCCCAATTTTGAAAACTTAAGCTGGGCAATTTTAAAGACTGAGAATAAGTTGAACCAAATATCAGAGAAGAGCTGTGAAAAAAAAAAAAACAATAGGCAAGAGAGAGAAATTGGCCATCAGAGTAAATTCACCAACATATTCAGATGCTTAGACATCAGCAAAAACTTACAAGGCATACTAAGAAACAGGAAGGGATGGCCCAACCAAAAGAACAAATAAAATATCCTGAAGAGAAGCAAGATTTAAGACAATCAGTAATAATCACAGAACTCTCCAAAACCACTTCAAAGAATTTAAAGAAAATATGATTACAGAAATAAAGAATATTAAGAAGATACTGGAAGAGCACAAAGAAAAATTTGGAGGCCTTCAAAGAAAAATAACAGATCTTATGAGAATGAAAGACACAATGGATGACATTTAAAAATACATTATAGGAACATAAGAGCAGATTTGAATTGCTTTAAGACAGAATTAGTGATTTTGAAGACAGAACATCTGAACTGGAAAAGGCAGGAGAACAGAAACAGAAGAAAATGGAAAAAACGGGACAGAGTTTTAGGGAATTGAATGACAATGTGAAATGCACAAACATTTACATTATTTGTGTCCTGGAAGGAGAAGAAAAATGGAAAAGAGGCAGAAAGAATATTTGAGGAAATAATGAATGAAAATTTCCCAACCCTTATGAAGGACATAAATATCAATATCCAAGAAGTACAATGTACCTCAAATAGAACAAACACGAATAGACTTACCCTAAGACACCTGCTATTCAGAATGACAAATATCAGAGATAAAGAGAGGATTCTGAAAGCAGCAAGAGAAAAGCAAAACATCACATGCAAGGGAAGCTTGATAAGTTTAAGTGCCAATCTCTCATCAGAAATCATGCAGGTTAGAAGAAAGTGGTATGATGTATTTAAGGTACTGAAAGAGAAAAACTGCCTGCCAAGAATTCTGTGTCCAGCAAATCTGTCCTTCAAAATGAGGTTCAAAGAATTCACAGACAAACAAAAATTGATAGAATATGTTACCAAAAAAAAGATTTACAAGAGATACTAAACAGGGTGCTGCAGCCTGAAAAGAAAAAAACAAGCATAAGGAATTAGGAGAAGAGTTTAGAAATGAATATTATTAGGAAGGGTAAACTAAAAGATAAGAAGACAGAAAATAGAAAGATATGACAAACGAGCTGAAGTATAAAATAGATGAAGTAAGTAATGCCTTTACAGTAATAACATTGAATGCTAATGGATTGAACTCCACAATCAAAAGATATAGACTGAGAGAATGGATAAAAAAAAATATGAGCCATCTATATGTTGTGTACAAGGGACACACCTCAGACATAAGGGCACAAACAGGTTAAAAGTGAAAGGGTGGAAAAAAGTATTCCATGAAAATAATAACCAAAAAAGAGCTGGACTTATGTCATGGGAGAGTTGAGTCACGGTCTTATGACTTGTTAATTATTGCAAACTTTGTAAGGGGGAGCCTCTAACATTCCTAACTCTTTGATTATATCTATACATGATGAAGAACCTGAGTAATGGGAGTACTGGGCAGAATGGAAGGTTGAGGGGATTCGGGAATTCACCTCAATATCACTGCTTCGTGCTATCAGGGGGTGGAGAGGGTTTCTCTTCCATCCTGCTCATTGGGTTTTGGCTTCTGGTCCCCCGGAGATTGGTATTGTTGTTCTCACAGCAAAAAGACACCGTTCATGTGTTCCTGAGTTGTTGACTGTGCGATTCAGTATATGAATCAGACGAGAAGCTTCTTTTTTGTGAGTTTCAAGTGTAGGTCTCCAAGAGGTTCACAGGTGTATATATCTTGAACTTCAGTACCTCATAATTTGCTGTCTTCAGAAGGTAGTGGAGCAGGTTTTAATCTGGAAAAGTGTATCCATGATGGAGAGTTTAAAAGTTTTTCTGCAGTGGGGGTGGTTAGAAGGACAAGAAAAGGACCTGTCCACATTGGGCTTAAAGGCTTGGGGTGTAAAGCTTTTAGGTATACCCAGTCACCTGGATGAATAGACAGTAAGGGGACAGAAGGTTCTGGTGCAGAAAGAGTGGAGTCAATTAGCTGATGCAAGAATGAATGCATTTGTGTTAGGCCAACTATATTGCTTTTGAACTCTGATGATGGGGAGGGTTTATTGGCAAGGGTAAAAGGATGCCCATACATGAATTCAAAGGGGCTTAGGAAGTGTGGTTTTCGAGGAAGGGTTTGAATTTTCATGAGAGCTAAGGGCAGAAGTTCAGTCCATGGTGTCTGAACCTGCATTGTTAATTTGGTTAAGTGCTGCTTTAGGATCCCATTCATACGCTCAACTTTTTCAGAGGATTGAAGTCTGAAAGGAATATGTAACTTCCGGGTAATTCCTAAAGCACTACAAACTCCTTTTGCGATCTGTGAGGTGAAGGCTGTCCCGTTATCTGACTGCAGAGAAGAGGGAAGACCAATTCTGGGAATTATTTGTCTTTTCAGTATGCTAATTACAACATCAGCCCACTTGGAGGTGACTGGAAATGCTTCAACCCATATGAAAAATGTGTCTACAAAGACCAAGAGGTATTTAACCTTCCTCACAGGTGGCATGTGTATAAAGTCTAATTGCCAGTATTGTCTAGGCTTAAAGCTTCTAAATTGGTGGACTGTGAAAGAGAGAGGTGTAGAGCCTCTGTGAATATTAGTTTGTTGACAAATCGAGCAGGTTTTTGTAATTTCTTTTAAATGTTTTGAGAATTCAGGGCAGTGTAGAGAGTTAGATAAGAGTTGTGAAAGCGGTTTGTGTTCTCCATGGTACTAGTTGTGTAGGGAGAACAGGTACTAGTTCTCCAGGTACTAGTTGTGTGTTTTTAATTCAGGTAAAAGAATTTTTCTGTTTTTCATGAACCACCCCTCAATTTTTTCTGCTCCCATAAGGGGGAACTTTGAGGTTTCTTCAGGTGTATAAGGGGGCACAGGATATGGAAATGCTAGAAGAATGGGTGTGACAGTGGAGTGTGAGCCTAAGTAGGGTTGGGTAGCCTGCGATTTGGCTTCAACATCAGCTTGGTTATTGCCAACAGATATAGGATAATTCAATTTTTGGTGCCCTTTGAAGTGAATTATAGCAGCTTGGGTTGGAAGTGACGCTGCTTTGAGTAATTGTAGGATGAGATCTTTGTTCACAATAGAGGATCCGCTAGAATTTAGGACCCCTCTCTCCTGCCAGATGGGGGCATGTGAATGCACAATGTGATATGTGTATTTGGAGTTAGTGTAGACATTTAGGGCTTGCCCCTTGCCTCTGACTAGTGCCCTGGTGAAGGCTATGAGCTCAGCTTGTTGTGAGGTCGTGCCAGGGGGAAGAGGACCTGACTCAACAGTTTCAGTTAAGGTAACAGTAGTGTATCCAGCCTGAGTGGCATTAAGTTTTGTAGAACTGCCATCAATAAACCATGTATGAGTAGAATTAGGAAGAGGGGTGTCTAAAATATTAAGAAGAGGTTTGGCAAGGAGATCAAGCACTTCACTATAATCATGTGTGTAGTTAGTGTCAGGCATTTCTGGGGGTGGGTTGAGTTCAGTGAGAAAAAGTGTGGCAGATTTGAGAGGACAGCAGTGTAGGAAGATTCCAGGGTTTTGTAGAAGGGTTGCATGGAGAGTTTAGAGGCGGGTAGAGGAAATAGATGCAGTCGCTTTGTGAGTTAAGAGAGGAGATGAGGAATGTGAGGAAAAAACATCAAGATGATTTATCAGAGATAATTTAAAGCTTTTTTGCACCAGAAGGGAAGCAGCAGTGAGGGTTTTGAGGCAAGTAGGCCAACCAAGGGTTATAGGATCTAAATGTTTGGAGAAGTAGGCAATGACTTGATTATCAGGGCCGTAGGGTTGTGTTAAGATTCCTAGTGTATATCCATGTCAGATATCGACGTAGAGGGAAAAAGGTTTAGCAGGGTTAGGAAAGGCTAGAGCAAGTGCAGTCATTAAGGCTTCTTTAAGTTTATAGAAGGTGGATTTGAGCAATTGAGGGCAATCAAATGGCTCACTAGGTTGCCAGAAACAGTTTGGTAGAGGGCCTTAGATATAGGTCCAAAGTTTGGAATCCAGAGATGGAAGAAAGTTGACTAGCCCTAAGAAAGAAAGGAGATCTGCCTTGGTATGCAGAAGGGGATAGTCCCTGGTTAGTTGGAATCGATCCACAGTTAGATGTTTATGTGGGGGAGAGAGATGAAGACCTAGATAAGTTACTTCAGTTCTTAAAAATTGTCCTTTGCTTGGGGAGACATGGTATCCCTTATCCCTGAGGAAGTTAAGCAGAGTGATAGCGTTAGTTATAGAGGTTTATAAGGAGGGGCTACAAGAAAGTAAGTCATCAACATATTGAAGGAGAGTACTGGAGGGAAACTGAAGGTCAGAGAGATCTTGGTGTAGATCCTGTCCAGAAATGTGAGGGCTGTCTCTAAAACCCTCGGGAAGGACTGTCCATGTTAACTGTTGGGGGTTTAGGGAGTCCTCAGGGTCTGTTCATGTGAAAGCAAAAATGTCTTGGGAGGTTTCATCTAAGGGGATAGTGAAGAAGGCATCATTAAGATCAATTACAGTGTAGTGTGTAGTGTGAGGGCTTATGTGAGACAAGAGCCTGCATGAATTGGGAACGAAAGGGACAATAGGCTGTGTGGCTTCATTAATGGTTCTAAGGTCCTGTACAAGGTGATAGCTCCCATTTGGCTTCCTTACTGCCAGGATGGAGGTGTTAATGGGTAAGTTGTTTGGGTGCAAAATACCAGCAGCACAGAGTTGGTCAATAGCGGGTTTAAGACCTTGTCAAGCACTGAGGGACAGGGGATACTGAGGAATGTTTGTGAAAGAGGAGGGGTTTATTAGGACTATCTTAACAGCGGGGTGGTGTGTTGTGACTGAAGGAGAATTAGTATCCCAGACCTGGGGACTTACTTCGGCTTGCAGTACAGGAGTGTCAGGAATGTTAGGGGGAATCACGGAGGGGGAGGGGAGGGTAGAAAAGAGGAGAAGGAAGTAGGTTTGAGAGGACAGAAGAGTAAATGAAATAAATGGAAGAGTGGAATTTGGGACAATATGTCACAGCCTAAGAGAGGGGAGCGACAGGTAGGGATTATAATAAATTGATGGGAGGGTGTGTGATTTTCTGTGGAGCAAATGATTGGTTTGCTAATTAAAGGAGAAGAAGGGATGCTGGCAAACCCCACAATAGAGATTAAGGAAGTGGACAAAGGTCCTGAATGTTCTGAGAAGAGTAAATATGTGGCTTCTGTGTCAATTAAAGAGGAGATTGCCTTACCTCCAACCTTGATGATAACCCTTGGTTCAGGCTTACTGATGGAGATGTGGGGCTCTTCCAAGCCCGGGACCTGTCAGTCATCTTTCATCAGTCCAAGAAGATCCCAGCTCCAGGTCTGTGGGGTGCACTGGAGAAAATTTTCTGGAAACAAGGTTTTCAAGACAATCCGACTTCCAGTGACCTTTGCGGTGACACACCGTGCAAGGCCCCAGTGGGGGCCTGGGATCAGGGCAGGAGCATGCCCAATGCCTGTCCTTTCCACACTTGAAACAGGGTACTGGGTGTGGCCAGAGTGAAGAAGAAGAATTAGGTTTCCAAGAATCAAATCTGAGGGTAGCAGATAGGAGGGAGGCTTTAGCCTGATCCCGTTTATGTTTTTCTAAGTTGGCTTCCTCTTCTCTATTGTTAAAGACCTTGAATGCCACTTTAATCAGTTATTTCTGAGGGGTTTGAGGGCCATCCTGTAATTTTTGTAACTTGTTTCTAATGTCTGGATAAGATTGCATGATAAAGTGGGTATGTAGGTACAACTGACCAATCTGACTCAGGATCTAAATTGGTGTATTTAAGGAGAAACTTGGTCATTCTATTCATGAAGGAAGCTGGGTTTTCATCAGGTTTCTGTGAAATTTCTTTAATTTTATCATAATAAACTGCTTTGAGTGCAGCCTTTTTCAGGCCTTCTATTATGCAGGTTAAAAAGTGGGCCATGTGGTGAAGGTCTGGGGAACCTGGCTGGTACTCCCAAGACTATACTTGGGACTGGATGCCGTTGGAGCTAAGGGGTCTCTTCCCATGAGGACACTGGCCTCCTGCCCTCTGTGGCCCTCGGGGACAGTGAGGATCACTGACCTAGTGTGAGGACTTTTTCAGCAGGTTGCCCTAGACAATAGAAAAAGAGAGAAAGAGCAGGATCCTCTGACAGAGAAATCCTTGACTCACCCAGCTATGATTCAGTGTCCAGTGTTGGATGGGTTCTCTTGGCAGCAGCAAGGCAAAGATCCCTGACCAGTCAGTCAGTCTCAACGACCCTACTCCCAGGTTTTGGCACCAAATGTTAGAGAAAAATGGCATTCACTGGAATGTAGAGACTGATGATTGCAGGCAGAAAGTTTATTCTGAAGCTTTCCCAATGGAGGGGGTCTGAAGAATAGACTTCAGCCTGCCTCTGGAGGATGGTGGATATGACTTTACAATGTATATCAATAGGCAGGGAAACCAAGTACAGCCTGGGGCCAAATGGCCAGGGGAAAGTGGGCTAGGAGGTCTTGGAATATGGGAGAGGTTGGTGGTGCCTGGGCCTAGAGGGGGTGAAGGCCTTTATCTGCTTCGCTTTGTTTATTCTTAGGAGGGAATGGGCTGCTTCCTAGCCCATATGCTATGGCTTGTTCAATCGGTTATGGCTAGAGGCTGTCTTTCTTTGATTTATGTCATGGGGGAGTTGAGTCACAGTCTTATGACCTGTTAATCATTGCAAACCTTTTAAGGGGGAACATCTCACACAAAATATAAATACAAATATACCAGAGATAAGGGAAAAGAATAACAACTATATATACCAGGTAAGGCTTAGAGAGATTGAGAGAGATGAGTTTTGTTTGTTTTTCATTTATTACTATTATTTGAATAATGAAAGTGCTCTGAGAGTGATTGGGGTGATGAATGCACAAACATATGATTATACCAAATACCATTGATTGTATTCTTTGGATGGATTTATGTTTTTTTTAATAGGTATCAATAAAATTGAAAAGAAAAATTAAGAAAAGAAAAATATAAATGCATAAAATAAATTAGACAGAAATGAAATAGCAGCCATGTATTAAAGGGGAAGCTTAGAGAGATTGAGAGGTGTATATTAAGGGGTACAGTTATTTGTTTTTGTTTTTGTTTATTATTACTATTAATATTGGAATAATAAAAATACTCTAATGGTGATTGAATTGATTAATGCACAACTAAGTCATTGTACCAAATACCATTGATTGTATGTTGGATAGATTGTATGCTTTATTAACATGGATCAATAAAAATGATTAAGATTGAAATATATATATATAAATTGTTTAATTCTTCAATTTTTTTCCCTCATTTCTCTGTGACTTGATGGAAACCTTGCCATTGATTGGTGCTCTGCCATGAGAGCATATTGGGAACCATTGGCCTAAAGAATAACATTGACACTCAGCATCTTGAAATACTCACAGATATTGAAAATGAAAATATCTTTGTTTTGTTCTCAGCAGTAACAGCCAAATCCAAGATAAATTTGCTAAATTTAAAGAGGAATTGTTCAGTGGACCTTTATGAGGCAAATGTACTTCAGAATCTCTTCTGTATCTTTACTTAATATTATATTGATTACATCTGTATGTAATGTAGTTTAAGATTATAAAACTAGTAAATGTGGCAACATCTTCCACATTTGGGGATACTGCTCCTACACATCGACTGAGTAAAATGGAAAGTTGTCATCTTTGAGTGGGGCCAAGATAAGGACTAGCTCTGCAACAGGTTCAGGCTGCAATGCAAGCAATCCTCTTGCAAGGTGCATTGAAACCAGAGACTCAAAGTTATCAGAGACATGTGTGGTAAGAAAATATGGTATTAGAGCTTAATGAGGGTGGGAAAAAAGATTTAACTACAAATTGGCAGTACAGGGAATCTTTGGAGTTGAAGGAACAATTTGATATCATAATGATGTGAATACATAGTTCGAAGGATTTGTCAAAACCCATTGAACTATTCATCACTGTGGTGGTTTGAAGCTATATGTATCCTAGAAAAAAATATTCTTAAATTTAATACTTTATTGGGGGTGTGGCCCCATTGTAAATAAGGCATTTTGATGAGGTTACTTCAGTTAAGAAGGTGTGGCCCTCTTCCATCTAGATAGGTGTTAATCTTATTACTGGAGTGCTTTTTAAGCAGAGTGAAATTCAGAAAAACAGAGAGAAAGCCACAGAGGAAGCAATTAGATGCTGAAATAAACAAAACCTGGTAGAGAAAGGAGAGGCCAGGAGAGACCATCAGGTCCATGGCAATGTGACAAGCTAAGGACCAAACATCGCCAGCAGCCAGCCCCTGAATGCCACAATCTTTGGGAAGAAAGCATCACCTTGGTGACATCTTCATTTGGACTTTTTCCCAGCCTCAAACCATGATGAAATAAATTCCCATTGTTTAACCAGACCCATTTCACAGTATTTTCTTCAGCAGCCTAGGAAACAACCACAAAGTGTGAAATTTATTGTATCTGAATTAAAAATTATAGATGTGGATGTGGATGTGGATGTGGATATAGATATAGATATAAATATAGATATAGATATAAATATAGATCTTCACTATTTGGCAATCATAGAGTAATAATTGTTTTAGGTTAGAATCATAATTGGATAATTGGATAAGTGGATGGAAGTATGATGATGCACAAGATATTTACATTGTCTAGGAGCATCTCCCACAAAATGCTTAATTACAAAGGGGTAAATAGTAACTTTAAAAAACAAACAAACAATCAGTTGACATCAATTAACCAAATACACAATGTTAACATCACCAGTAATGAGACAAATCAACTTATGCTTCCTGATATGATTTACGGAGAATGAGATTATATCACTTTTGCAGTCTTTATGCCCAATATGTGTGACCTGATTCCAATCATGAAGAAAATTAGACAAAAACAAATTCAAGGTCATTCTACAAATTAACTTGCCTATGTCATTCAGATACATCAAGAAAATGAAAGACAAAAAGAGACTGAGGTAAAGTAGATTAAAGGAGACTAAAGAGACATGAAAATTTAATGCAACATGTGATACTGAAGTTTATCCAGCACAACATGTGTTTTTCTATAAAGGAAATTATTGGAATAACCAGCAAATTTTGAAAAAAATTATGTAAATTAGATATGTTCATTTCTAGGGAGAAAAAAACATCAAAAAGTTAATTTTGGAAATCAAGGTAATCTTAGTGTAGTGTACTTTCAGTTAGGATTTGAGTTAAATTAGGTATTTTGGAAGTGAGAGTTATTTAGAATGGAAATTTAGAAAATGCTTATGTAAAAGACAGACTATAATGTTAGAATATACTTCTGTTTTATAATGCTTAACACAACATGACAAGGAATAATGTTTTAATGCAGAATTCAGTAGAGAATACTGCTTATGTAACATTCTTATATGTCTTATATTAACTCCATTTATTGACTAGGGCTCATCTGACTCAGATAAACATCTTTATACATATATTCACTCAAACACATTTATATGTAGGCCAACCTTGCATAGAAGACTATTAATTCCCATTTCAATAATCCTATTAGTGGAGAAGCAAGTTCCACCATTTAGCATGTAATATCTGTGATATGTTTGTGATTATCTAGTGTAAATAACTATAAACTGTGCTTGCATGCTGATAATATTTTAAAAAATCCCGGGAGCAAACTAGCATTTGCTAGCAGATGGTGCATCACCACTCACCAATTTTCAAGTCCTTTGAAAGCTTTGATAATTAATGTAAATTTGTAGTAATGTGTGTTTGGGAGTAACTTTAGTGCAAAAAAGAGAGAAATTATTAACCACTTTATTTTTTTAAACAATTTTATTGAGATATAATTCACACACCATACATTTTACCCATTTAATTGTGCCAATCAATTGTGCAACATGTAAAATTTAGAACAATTTCATCATCATGAGAGATGGAAAGTCTGAAATCTGTAGGCAAGATTTAGCACAGCAACCTGAGGCAGAATTTCTTCTCAGGGAAATCTCAGTTTTTGCTTTTAAGGCTGTAAACTGATAGGATGAGGCCCATCAATATTATCATGGGTAATCTCCTCACTTAAGTCAACTGATTGTAGATGTTAACTACATTTACAAAACACCTTCAAAGAAACACCTAAATTAGTGTTTGATTAAACAACTGGGTGCTATTGCTTAGTTGACACATAAGACTATCACAATCTAGCCCTTGTCAACTTGGCACCCATACATATCTCTGTAAACCATGCTTAAACCTCAAATAAAGTCAATAACAAGTCAAACTTAACCTAACTTGAAACAACTATCTTGCATACAAAATGAAAACAGATGAACTCTTTCCCTAGAAGAGGAAGTGATGAAGTCCTTGGGTGATGTTCATGCTTCACCTTCATATCTTGTAACTTAAATGCTAAAATGAAAAGTTAACAATTATTAATACATCAGATGGTATATTAAAGGAAAAGAGGGAAGAAAGCAAAGACATTTGCTTACTGTAGGCATAAATATACAAACATATTCATAAGAAAGAAGAAATACTTATAAAAATTACAGTCCTTGTTCTTGCACTAGGCCACATGGCGAGAGATGATATTTATAACTATCTTCTTCTACTACCCATTCAATATTTCCTTTGCACTTGGCAGGCACCTCATTTGGTCATGTTTCTTTGTCCAGTGGAGTGAACAAAACACTCATTCCTGAAGGTCTGTGCCATTAGTGGTCCTAACTGAATTGTCAGTTATAGTTTTCCTTTGACTTTATTCATAGAGATAGTAGTACTAAAGATGCCTTAAGGGGTTTCCTCTTTCCAGGCATGGTTTTCCTTATTTCCGTTTTGTAGTAGCAGCACCCAATTTTCTGTTGGTAATCATGACCAATCTCCCAGCTAGTACAATAACTCCTAACTTTGCCTGTTGATTCAGAGTCATGAGACTCCAAAGGTGACTGGTGGCAGTCTTAACTTCCAATTCAACAGAAAAAGCTTTGTGCCTCCTGGTAGAAACACCTCTCTCTTAGGACCTAAGACCTCTAGATGAGGAGAACATAAGGTTGTGCCTATAAGAAGCAATATTTTTAGTGGATCACTAGGACAGTGATTTGGGTCACTCCTGTCTCCATCCCTTAATTCCTAGACCAATGAATCCTGGATCTGGTGGAAACAGCAACATATTTTGGATGCTGATTTAGAGCATATACAGCCACCCTGAGAAAATTACCCAAGCACTGAAAGAGTATTTTCACCCATTTGACTCTGTGAGTCTTCAAAAGGCCACTCCACCATTCTAGAAATCCAGTTGTTTCAGAATAATGGGAAACATGATAAGTTCAGTGAATTCTATGAAAATGGGCCCAGAGATACTTTTCCTTTCCTGTGAACTCAGTTCCTTGGTCAGAAACAATGCATCCAATAACAAGATGGTAGAAAAGGCATTCTGTAAGTCCATTTAACAGTTGGATAATATTTATGAATTCTAAAAAATAAATTAATTATGTTTGTAAACTGGTCTGTTCCTCTGGGTGTGATACCCTTTGATTGTTTTAGGTTTACTTGATTAAATCAAGATTAGGGCTTTGATTTGACTACATCAGTAGGGCATGACTCAAGGTTGAGTCCCCACCCCCTTGGTGGGCTCTTAGAGACAGACACACAAGAGAAGATACATGGAATAAAGAGAGAGTGCCATAGACATGGCAGAGGAGAGAAACTTGATCCTGGGGCCCCGGAGAAAGCTGAACCATTCACCTGATAGTTTGCAGCTGAAGAGACCAGAGCCCTGAGCAGCTAAGAAGAACCTGGAAAGAAATGAGCTCTCCATCCTACAGCTGAGATGGAAAGAAGTTGGGTCCACGGAGCCTTAAGAGGAAGAAGGAAGGAAAGACCAGTAGAGATCACCCATCATCTTGCTTCAACAAATGGCAACGGAGTTTGGTAAGGATGTAACATTGAGTTGGACTCTTAGGGCCTTGTAACTGTGAGCTTTTACCCCAAATAAATACCCTTTATAAAAGACAACAGATTTCTGGTACTTTGCTTCAGCACCCCTTTGGCTGACTAATACAGTCCATAAATGGTAGTTTTGGCAGAAGCATTGCATGCAATAAAGGCAAATCCATATCTAAAATAAATGTCTTTTTTTTGTAGAACAAAATGTTGCCTCTTCCATGATTGAAGTAGGAAGTTAATTATCTCAGGGAATGGTGCCATATCCAGGACTAAATGTTGGTCTCTGCTGCTGATAGATTTGGCCCTCAGCAGTGGCTGTTGCCAGGTTAACCTTGGTGAATGGAAGCTCTCATTGCCAAGCCCAGGCATAACACCACCCGTGACACCATGACCACTTTGTTTATCAGCCCATTGGGCAATTGCTGGACTGACTTAGGATAGAGTCTTACTGGATATCCACCTAAAAAATTAAAATCCTCCTCTGCTTAGGTAACCCTCTGGTGAGCATTTATGTGGGACACAAATATCTTCATTGTTTTTTCCCATTCAGAAATGTGTATCCAACTCAACTCTAGACTGTTTACAATAGTCTCATATTAAATTCAAAGACATAAGTAGGTAGAAAGTGAAAGAATGAGAAAAAATATACCAGGCAAGTAGTAAACAAAGGAGACCTGCCATAGCTATACTAATAACAGATAAACAGCTTTTAAGTTAAACATTACCACCAGGGATAAGGAAGGTCATACTGATAAAGGGGTCAATTCAAAAATAAGACAAAACAATTATAAATATATATGCAGATAACAGTAGAACCCCAAAACATATGAAGCAAATATTGACAAATTTGAAGGGAGAAATAGGTAGTTTTACATTAATAGTAAGAGACTTTAATACAACTCTTTCAATAATGGATAGAACATCTAGTCAGAAGATCAACAAGGAAAGAGAAGACTTGATGATACTCTAAACCAATGAGATGTGAAGACAGATGTAAAACACTTCATCGAGCAGCAGTTGCATTCACATCCTTCTCTGGTGCACATGGATTATTCTCCAAGATAAAACATTTGCTAGGTCACAAAACAAGTCTCAGTGATTTCAAAATATTGAAAACATACAACATATCTTCTCTTATCATAATGGCATGAAAGTAGAAATAAATAACACAGGGATAAATGGAACATTTAGAAATATATGGAAATTAAGTAGCATATTCTTGGCCAATGGGTCAAAGAATAAAAAATAAATAACTAAAATCAGGAATGAAAAGAGAGAAATTTCTACCAACCCTACAGAAATAAAAAGGCCTGTAAGAGGACTATATCAACAACTATACCTGAACTAATTAGATAACTTCATTGGAATGGAAAAATTCCATATACAGAGAGACATTAACAACTGACAGTGACTCTAGAAGAAATAGATGATCTCAGCAAGCTCACAACTAGTAAAAAGATTGAATCAGTCATCAAAAACCTCCAAACAAAGAGAAGCACAGGACCAGATGGCTTCTCAGGGGAATTTCACCAAATATTCCACGAAGAAATAAAATCAATCCTGCTAAAGGTCTTCCAAAAAATTGAACTTTGAGAAAGTTCTATGAGGCCAACATTATCTTTATACCAAAGTCAGATAAGGAACTACAAGAAAAGAAAATTAGAGCCAGATATCTCCCGTGAACATAGATGCAAAAAATCCTCAGTAAAATCCTCGCAAACCATATCCAATAGCACATTGAAGAATTATACACTGTAGTCAAGTGGGATTTATTTCCAGTTATAGAAGGTTGTTTCAACATGGGATTGATTTAATTAATGTAATATACCACATGAACAGAGAGGGGAAAAACATTATTCTTTCAATTGATGTAGAAAGTGCATTTGGGAAAATTAACAACCCTTCTTGATATAAGAAATCTAGGAATAGAAGGAAACTTCCTCATCATGGTAAAGGGCATATATGCATAAGCCATAGCTATCACTATACTCAGTGAAAGATTGAAAGCATTCCCTCTAAGATGAGGTCCAGACCAAGACAATTAACAACACTGTTATTCAACATTGTATTGGAAGTTCTTGCCAGAGCAATTAGGTAAGAAAAAATAAATAAAAAGGAATAAAATTGGAAAGGAAAGAGAAAAAAATTCCCTATTTGTAGATGATATAGCCTATATACAGAAATTCCTGAAAATTTCACATTAAAGCTCCTAGAGCTAATAAATGAATTCAGCAAAAGGGTGGTGTACAAGGTCAAAATCCCAAAATCAGGAGTGTTTCTATATGCAATCAATGAACAATCATAATATGAAATCAAGAAAAAAAATTCATTCACACGTAAATTAAACATCACAAACCCCTGGTCCTCCCACTTTCTTCAGCAACCTTAATTTATTTCTTTTCTTTATAGATTTGCTTATTCTGGAATCTTAATATAAATGAAACATTACTTTTAAAGACAAGAAATTAGAGTGAAAGAGTACTTTCAATTGACCCCTAAATATTTTTGCTGCCCCCCACCCCTGGAAAGCCTGATGGGACTTTTTGTACTATGTACTTCTAATATTGATAGCAGCACTAATATCAGAACAATGATACAACAAGATTTGCCTTTACTTAGCATGTAGTCTGCTCACTCTATCTTATCCATATCGAATCCTCTTATTAAACAATGGGAGTAAAACATAATCCTCTGTATTTTATACATGAGAACATTGAGACTCAAAGAATTAATTCATTTGTCCAAAATCATACAGTGACAGAGATAGAATCTGAAACAAGTCTTTCTTAATCTAAAAGCACTTATCCACTACTATAAGAGCTCTGAAAATTTGCCTACCTTAATCCAAATAAGACAAGGTTCCCAGTCTTCATTTAAATAATTATAGCATAGTGTTTCTGATTGTTTGCTTTTCTCCATATATATAGGAGAAGGTATACATACATCTGATTACATTGCATTTGGGAAATTAGAGATGCCATATTAAATTTTATTACTAGGCAAACTATCATTAGTTAAAACAATCATTCCATGGTTAAGTCTTAGTTATATAGGACAGAATAACTATCTCCAAAGCTTAGGTATCAGTGAGGAACATTTGTTCCTTCTAATTAATTTCCTTCTCAATGTATGTTTTCAATTTCTCAAAGTTCAAACTTTATGTCGAGTCATCATTAATTGTTTATTTATATAACTGCAGTCCATCTTCAGAAAATATTAGTATTTTGGTTTTGCTAAATTGCACTTCACTGTACAAAATGATTACGATTGCCTTTCATGCCTGTAATAGAGACACTTAATATTGCTGTTTGCTATATCCTCTGATGAAATTTGGGTAGTGGGTGTTAAAAGCCAGTATGGCTTTAATGGTAATGAACAGATTCATGATTGAATTTGGCTTGAAAAAGAATCTCTCTGTGCACATAATCATTAACAGTACATTTGCTGAACATTTCCTGAATTGAACTTCACATTTTCATTTTCTTTTTCATACTTAATATAGGATGTTACAATATTAAATAGGGTTATTTCCAAAGTACAGGATGAGAAAACGCAAATCAAATTTGCTAAACAAAGCATATTATTTGTTCACATTACTGAAGAGAACATAAATAGAATTAGTTTAGTTTGAATTTGAACCCAAAGTCTAATTACATGAGATCTTTCTCCATTTTTCTTTCTAAGCTACTCTAGATGGCTTTCTATTCTGTTTAAAATAGTTTTAGAGTATTTTCCAGTAACAATATGCCTACATCATTCTGCCAGTAGTCAGGGAGAAAAAAATAGTATGTCTTCCAGTCATTTTCTATTCAAATCAAGTAATTAATTTTAATCAAACCAGCTTGGCTTTTCCAGGAAAATGGTACGGAGGCAGTAGTCAGAGTCTGACCCTCTCACAACAAAGGAGTGGAGAGAGAACAGAGACCTATCTGAAGTCACTGCTTTGGATATATATAGAAGGCAAGGTGCTCTGAGTCATATATGAGGGTACTGGAAAGATAAAGAAGCCAAAGAAAACCATGAGTTGCCCACTTTGTAGCTGGAGGCAGCACATATACCCCGTCTACAGGGCAAATAACATAGGTGGAGCCACTGGCTCCCTGCTCTGAACAGAGTATTAGGGGCATTTCCTGGGAGGAAAAGGGATCTAAAAGGTAGGAGAGTAGCTTCTTTGCAGTGAGTTTGGCTAGCTGAGCTCCCTTTGAATCTCAAATGGGACACCAACCCAATGAGGATTGGGGAGGGGCAGGGGGGATCTCCTCAGGCATGCTGTCATGCCCAGCTGCCCAGGTAAAGAGGAATTATATTTGAGAGGGGACCATGACAGACAGGTGTCTAGTCTGCAGGACTCTGGCAAACTGCTAGGAATCTAACCTACCTGAGGGGAAAGGGGCAGATAGCTTTCTGAAAGGCTAGCTAACCAAAGGAGAAAGTTTAGCTCAGTGGAGGAATTCCAGCCTTGCATATATAAGTCCCTGGTTCAATTCCCAGCTCTTTGTAGAGAATTGATCCACTGGGTTATCAGGAATCCAGCTGACAATTTATGACAGGGAACATATAGACATTCTTTTTGTATTAGCTTTTCTTGGATCTCTTATTTTTTTAAAAAAGTTTCCTATTTTTAATTTTCTTTATTTTACTAACAAAACCCTTGTTCAAAACCTGCAGAGGCCAAGGTGCAGGGTGATTGAATAACACCTACAGCCTGAGAAGCTCATTAGGGGCCTAATAGTGAAGGCTGTTTTTCCTTTTTGTTGTTGTTGTAGTTGTTGTTCTTTTTTTTCTCTTTCTTTCTCCAATTTTTAAAAATTAGTTGCTGCTGTCTTGTTTTTTCTTTGTTGTGTTTCCCCTTTCTTTATCTTTTTTCTTTTACTGATTTTTTCTGCCTAAAGTATTTCTTCTCTTTCCTCCATCTTTCTCTCCTCTGGTTTTTGTTGTTCTTTCATTCCACCTCTTTTTGTATGGTCTTCAATTTCTCTTGTTTTTATTTTTCTCTCGCTCCTTTCTTCTGTTTCCTTTCTTTTTAAAATTTTCTCTTTTTCTCTTTTCTTTTCCTCTTTTCTCATCATTCCAGCCTTTTAATTCATTCTACATATTTTTCCCTCTTCTGTTCCTCATGTCATTGATTCTGTTTCAATCTTTTTTTCTTATTCCTCTGTATTTCTTACTTGTGTTAAATATTCATTTTCCTAGGTCTTATATAATTCCTCTTCTACATTTTACTATTATTATGGCTATTATTATCTTTCTCTTCTTATCTCTTTGCTTTTCTCTGGTCCAATTATTTTTCAAGGGAACATAGACAACAGCAAGGAAATAGAACAAAAGGAAAAAAGTGTCAATGTGAAACCTTACCACACACACAAAAACAACAACAAAATAAAACCATAGAGTA
>JAQZBX010055403.1:0-18432 GCA_029593785.1 Cabassous unicinctus | reverse complement strand
TTAGCCTATCTTTCACTCAGTGGTTCTCAGAAACTGTTATCTTACCTCAATTCAAATCAATGAGGTCATAAACTGTTCTTCCTTCAATGCCTGGCTTGCTTCACTCAGCATAATGTCTTCAAGATTCATCCATGTTATTCCATGTGTTAGCACTTTATTCCTTCTAACAGCTGAGTAATATTCCATTGTATGTATGTGCAACATTTTGCTTATCCATTCATCTGTTGATGGGCACCGTGGCTGATTCCAACTTTTAGCAATTGTGAACAATGCCGCTATGAACATTGGTGTGCATATATCTGTTCGTGTCTTAGCTTTCGAAAGCTGAATTTTTTTGATTCAGCTACCACCCAGTTACCTTTCAACTGTTTTCTGGAGTTTTGAGGAAGATGACCCTGACAATTTTTGCTAGTTGTTCAAAGATTTTGTGGGGAAACAATACTGTGGAACATCTTATGCTGCCATCTTGGTCATGCTGTTAGACTTTTAAATGTGGTTGGGAAAACAAAAAACATTAAATATTTTGGAGTAAGCATAAGAAGAAATGTGCAAATCCTATAAGAAGAAAACCATAAAATGCTTCTGTGTGACACAAAAGTAGACTTGAACAAGTGAAAACACACACCATGTTTTTGGACAGGATGTCTCAATAGCATCAATATGTTAGTTCTCCTTTAGTTAACATATAAATTTAATGTAATCCGAATAAAATGCTAACATGCTTTTTTTGTAGCTAGGCAGTAGCCATGTGATGGTGATTAGGGGGTGGGGGAGGGAAGAGGAGAGGGAGGGACAAGTCCTACCAGATATTAAATATACTACAAAGTCTCTATAATTAAAAGTGTAGTACTGTAATACAAATAGAGCAATGGAATAAAATAGAAAGTCCATAAATAGGCCAAGTACATAAGGAAATTTAGTGCATGGCATATGAAATCCTTGAGGAAAAGATGCATATTTTAATAAACAATGTGGGACAACTAGATAGCCATCTAGTAAAAGACAAAATTAGTTCTATATCACACAAAGGATTAAACTCAAAATGGATCAGGAGAGTGAAATTTCTGGCTGTGGTGGCAACAAGAAGTTGGCATATTCTATGCCCCAAATATAAGTAAAAAACTGAACAAAATTGTGATAAAAATCATTTCAGGGATCTAGAAATCAGCCATCAACAGACAACAAATTGAGAAACATTTATTCATAAAATCTGCCAGGGCATTGGGTAAGAACAGCAGAGTCTGCAACCTACTTGCTGGGGTTGCTACTATCATCCCCTCCCAACACACACACACACACACACACACACACACACACACACACACAGACACACAGACACACAGATCTTTTGGCAAGAACTGTAGCTTCACCAATGCTGAGCTGGCCAGGAAAAACAGCAGTGTTGCTGCCAGGGGGTTAGACTTGATATGCGGCAGAGGGGAAAAGTCTGGTGTTGTTAGTACCTGCATACCTCATTTTATTGTGGTTCACTTTATTGAATTTCACATTGTGTTTTTATACAAATTGAAGGTTGGTGGCAAACCTGCATCTATCAAGTCTATTGGCGCCATTTTTCCAACAGCATGTCCTCACTTTGTGTCTGTGTGTCACATTTTAATGGAAGTGTGTACATTGATTTTTTTTTTAGACATAATGCTATTGCACACTTAGTAGACTACACTGCAGTGTAAATATAACATTTATATGCACTGGGAAACCAAAAAAATTGTGTGACTTGCTTTATTGCGATATTCACTTTTATTGCAGTGGTCTGGAACCAAACTTGCAATCATTCTGAGGTATGCCTGTAAAGGCAGAAAACTCAGTAAAAATTGAACAGGGAAAACCTACAGCTCTGATAACCCAAGGTTATCATCCCAGGGCAAGTGAGGGCAAGTGGCAGAAGAGTCAGAAACTTAACAGGGAGAATTGAAAGAGTCATAGAAAGGCTAGATAAGCTCTCTCCACACCCGTGACTGACTGGGAAACGATATATATGCTGAGAGAGCCCCAAAGGAGTCCAGTGAAAAGTGAGACCTGACTGAACTTTGAATGTGCTTCCCAACTTAGATAGATGAGCAAAGGTAAGACTGGAAGCCTTACAAAATCATGATGTTTGAGAATGATCTCGGCCCTCACTTGTTGTCCACTAAACTATGCAATCCCTAGAAATCCAGGTTAAAAATGAAGGCTGAAAATTTAAAATGGAGCAGAGACAGCAGAGGTTACTCACCATGGGGAGATTCTGCAGCTGAAGTCCAGGCAGGTTAGGAAAAAAATCACTCAGAAAAAATATTAGAATCAGGAGTTGTTACAATATTTTCCTAAATTGCCTCATTTTCAAGAGAATTTTGAGACACAAAGAAAGAGTAAACTGTATGACCCACAGTCAAGAAAAAAAGATGTCAGAAATTGATTTTGAGTGGGCCCAGAATGTTAGATTTAGTGAACAAAGACTTCAAAGAGCTATTATGAATGTCTTTGAAGAACTAAAGCAAACTGTATTCAACGAATTAAAAAGAAAATATGACAATTACTCAACAAATAGAGAAGCTCAATAGAGAAAAGGAAACTATTTTAAAAACAACATGGAATTTCTAGGATTGAAAAGCACAATAGTTATCATTAAAATTTCTATAGATTTGTTCAACAGCAGATTTAAGATGACAGAAGACGGAACCAATAAAATCAAAGACAGTGCAATAAAATGATCTAAACCCAAGAATAGAAAAAAACTGAAGAAAAATGAACAGACCGGGAAGCGGGTGTGGCTCAGTGGATAGAGCCCCCATTTACCATATGGGAGGCCCGGGTTCGCGTCCTGGTCCCGAGGCCTCCTTGTGAGGGCACGCCGGCCTGAGCGGTGCGGTGGGCTGATGCAGCGACCTCACGGCAGGAAGTTGGTGTGGCGCAGTGGATAGAGCACCCGTTTGCCATGTGAGAGGCCCCGGGTTCGCTTCCCGGCGCCTCCTTGTGGGGGTGGGCCGGCTCGCGTGGTGCCGTGGGCTGATGAGGCAGGACCTCACAGCAAGGGGGAGATAAGCAGACACAGAGAAGACACGCAGCGAATGGACACAGCAGCACAAGCAGCAAGGGGGGAATAAATAAATAAAATAAATAAATCTTTAAAAAAAAAAAAATGAACAGACCCTCAGAGACCTCTGGGACAATATCCAAAATATCAACATACCGGTAAAGGGAGTCCTAGAAGGAGAGGAGAAAGAGAAAAGAGAATAACAAATATTTAAAGAAATAATAGTTGAAAACTTCCCAACTTTGTTTAACAATAATGAATCTACAGATCCAAGATGCTCAGTGAACCCCCAAGTAGTAGAAATACAAAGAGAATCACATCTAGGTACATTATAATCATTGATAAAATCCAAAGACAGAAAATCTTGAAATCAGCAATAGAGAAATGATTCATCATACACAAGTCCCCTTTTGATGGCTGACCTCTCATCAGAAACAATGAAGGTAAGAAGGTAGCGGAATGACATATTCAAAGTGCAGAAAGAAAAAAAAATAAATGTGTCAATCAAAAATTCTATATGGAACCATACTGTCCTTCAAAAATGAAGACAAAAATATATTTTCTTAGATAAATAAAAAATGGAGAGAATTCATTGCTAACAGAACTATCCTATAAGAAATTCTAAAGAAAGTCCCTCAGGCTGAAAAAAATGACCAGATGTTAATTTGAATCCACAGGAAAAAATGAAGAGCACAAGAACTAGTAAATATGTGCATAGAGTATAAATGAGAGTGAGAAAATGGAGCTGTATTGCCACAAGAGTTGCCCTGAAATCGATTGTGATTCGTTAACAATATATATTATACTCCCTAGAGTGACCATTAAGAAAATAACTTAAAAATACATCAAAAAAATCAATTGAGGAACTAAAACAGTGCACTAAAATTATTTTTAATACAGAAGGCACTAAAAGTGGAACAGAGAAACCAAAGGAGATAGGAGATATGTGGGAAAATAAATAGCAAAATGGAAGACATAAATCCAACCATATCAATAATTACATTAAATATGGATTGACTAAACACTCCATTTAAAAGGCAAAGAACATCAGATTTAAAAAGCAAGATCTAATTGCATATTGTCTACAAGAAAGTCACTTTAGATCCAAATACACAAATAAGATAGACAAAATATACCCTGCAAACAATAACCAGAAGAGAACAGGAGTACTATAAATAATGTCAGAGAAAACAGTTAACAAAACTGAAGACAAAGAAGATAATTCATAATGGTACAAGGGTCAATACATCAGGAAGATACAACAATTATAAATGTAAACACATATAGCCATAAAGCCCTGAAATACATGAAGCAGAAATTGACAGAATTGAAAGAAGAAATAGACAACTCAATTGTAATAATTGATTTCAATACACCACCCTCAATAATAAATAGAGCTAGATAAAAATGACATAGAAGACTTTATCTGACATTTTTAGAGCATGATACCCAGCAACAGGAGAACATACATTATTTTCAAGTGCACATAGAATACTCTCTGCAATAAAACTTATGTTAGGCAATACAAGTCTCAATAAATTTACAAAGATTGAAGTCATACAAAATATATTCTCCAACCACAATGGGAAAAATTAGAAATCAATGACAGAAAGAAATTTGAAAAATCCCCCAGTATTTGAACAGTAACACACTTTTAAATAATCCATAGGTCAAAGAAAAAATTACAGGAGAAATTTTAAAATATCTTGAAGAGAATGGAAATGAAAACACAAGATAACAAAATTTATGGTCTATAAGTAAAGCAGTGCTTAGGTGAAAATCTATCTATTTAAATGCTTATATTAGAAAAAATAAATGATCTGAATTTCCAGTTCAAGATGCTAGAAACGGAAGAACAAATTAAATGGAAACTAAGTAGAAAGAAAGGAATAATATATTTTCAATAAAATAGACAACAGAAAAACAATAGAGGAAATCAATGAAACCAAAAGTTTGTTCCATCAAAAAATGGATAAATTTTTAACTAGGCTGACTAATTAAAAAAAGAGAGAAAACAAATTATCAAAATCAGGAGCAAAAATGGGACACCACTAGAAATGCTACAGGAATTGAACGCATTATAGACAAATATTATGGATAAGTTTATGCCAACAAATTTGACAAGTTAGTTGAAATGAACAAATTCTAGAACGACATAAATTACCAAAATTGACTTAAGAAGAAGTTGAAAAATTGAATAGACCTATAAAAAGCAAAAAAATTGAGTTGGTAATTAAAAATTGTCCTGTAGCAAAAAGCCCAGTCCTAGATGGATTTACTATTGAATTCTATCAAATGTATGCCAATATTCCACAAATGCTTTCAGAAAATAGGGGAGGAAGGGAGCACTTCCCAACTCACTCTATGAGGCCAGTATTACCCTGATACCGCAGCCAAACAGATATCACAAGGGAAGAAAACTACAGAGAAAAATTCCTTATGAAAATAGATTTAAAAATCCTTAACATAATAAACATAATGAACAAAATAACAAAATAAACAGTATTATGCACAGTGACCATATGGGGTTTATCCCAGGAATCCAAATGGATCAGAGACTTTATTGTAAAATATGAAACTATGCAAAGTGCTAGAATAAAACGAGTGAATTCCACGATAATCTAGGTATAGGGGAAGGCTTTGAATGTTGATTTTAAATACAGATGCAATAAAAGAAAAGATCAATATTTTTGACTACATAAAATAAGAAACATTTCAATGATAAAAAGGGAAAAAAAGAACACCTGCAACTTTGCTTGTAATTAGAGAAATTATAACTAAATTATACTGAGATAATGTTTGTGGTGGTTAGAAGCTATGTATCCCAGAAAAACATGTTCTTAAACTTATTCCATTCTTGTGGGTATGAACCCCTGTAACTAGGACCTTTTGATGAGGTTATGTCAGATAAAGTGTGCCCAAGATGGGTCTTAATCCTATTACTGAAGGCCATATAGGGAAGGTCACAGAGAAAGAAAAAAGCGAGTAGCTGAAAATCAAGAGAACCCAAAAGAGAAGAGAGGGTCCAGGAGAGGCTGCCTCATGCATTGCCACGTGACAAGCCCAGGACCAAGGATGGCCAGCAACCAGCCACATAATACCAGTCTTCAGGAAGAAAGCATTGCCTTGATGATGTCTTAAAGATTTATTTTGTTTTTTATTTATTTATACCCCCCTTGCGGCTTGTGCTTGCTGTGTCCATTTGCTGTGTGTTTTTCTGTGTCTGCTTGTGTCACTTCGTTGCGTCATCTTGCTGCGCCAGCTTGCCAGCTCGCCACACCGCGCGAGCCAGCTTACCTTCACCAGGAGGCCCCAGGAATCGAACCTGGGGCCTCCCATGTGGTAAACAGGAGCCCAACCACTTGAGCCACATCTGCTTCCCAGCCTTGATGATGTCTTGATCTGGACTTCTCCTAACTTCAAAACCATGAACCAACAAATTCCCATTGTATCATCCAACTGATTGCATGGATTCACTTTAGCAATGAGGAAACTAGAACACATTTCTCACAATTCAGAAACAGTAATGGAAAACAGACATGTTCATATATTGCTGGTGGGAATGTGAAATGATACAACCCTGTTGGTAATTAAATTGTGTCTGCCACAAAAGGCATGTCCAGGTCCTAACACCTGGTCCTGTGGAAAATGTTACTAGTTAAGGTAAGTAGGACCATTTGTAAATAGAACTTTGGAAAATTTTATTAGTTAAGGTATTCCAGAACTAAGTGAGGGTGGGCATAAATCCAATATGACTGAAGTCATTATAAACAAAAGAAATTGGACATGGAAGAGGAAGCCATGGGGAGGAGCCAGGAGCTGGGAATCAATGGAACATGAAAGAGAAAGGAGAAGGTGCCATCATGTGCACTGCCATGTGATGGAAAAGCCAAGAACCAAGGGTCCCATGCAGCCTGCCCACAATGCCACAGTTTTTGGGGAGAAAGCATTGCCTTGCTGATGCCTCAATTTTGGACTCCTCCTAGACTCAAAACCATGAGCCAAAAATTTCCCAATCTTTAAACCAACCCACTGTATGTTATTTGTTTTAGCAGGTAGGAAACTAAAACAAACCTCTGTCGATGGGAATTCGGCGATGTCTAACAAAACTCTGTATGTTACCTTTGATCCAGATATCCCTTAAGATATAACCCTGCCAATAAAGAATACATATGTACTAGGTTATTCATTGCAGCATTATTTGTAATTGCAAAATACTGGAAACAAGGGGTGTCTTAGTTTGTCAGGGCTGCTAAGACAAATATCACAAACTGGTTGGCTTGAACAATGGGAATTTATTGCTTCACAGTTTTGGAGGCTAGAAGTTCAACATCAAGACATTGGCAAACCATGTTTTCTCTGAAGTCTGTGGCATTCTGGCATGGCTTAATCTTTGCCTCCATCACATGACAGTCTGTCTCTTTCTGTCTTCTCCTCTGATTCCTATTTTGGTGTCCAGTTTCCTTTGCTTATAAGGACTGTAGCCAGTCATAAAAGACCACATATTGTATTATTCCATTAAATGAAATGTCCAGAGAGGCCAGTCTATAGAGACAGGAAGTAAATTAGTGGCATTCTAGGACTGGGGAGAGGATGAATGGGGAGTGACTGCTAATTACGGCGTTTCTTTTTAGGGTGATGAAAATATTCTAAAATTCACTGTGGTGATGGTTGCAAAACTCTGTAAATACACTAAAAACCAATGACTAGTATGCTTTAAAGGGGTGAATTGAATGGTATGTGAGTTTCATCTCAAAAAAGCTGCTATATTAAAAATTGAGCATCCAAATAAAGACAAAAGTGGATTATAACCCGTTAAATAAAATAAGAATCTATGAGTCCATACTGATAATAAATATGTAAGTAAATAAATTAATGTGTGAGAAAGGAAAGCTCAACCCATTAAATGTGGAAGATATAATGGAGTTAGAAAATCAGCATTTTGCAACCATCATAGTACAAGTTAATTCAGGCAAGAATCATCAATGGTTTGATATGTGACAGGGGTGGGTTGAGGAAGTTTTATGGAGAACAGGATAGTTATGTAGTTTCAAAGTATCTCACCACAAATCACATAAAAGGATAAATATTAACCATAGAGTGGTAAAAATGGACAATACTTTAACCATGTGGCCAAAATTAACAGAGCAGATGGACATCACACAGCAATGGAAATTGGGACAATTGATGGAATTAGAAAATAGTCTATAGGTTAGAGAAAATGTATTAATGTTAAGTTTCTTGAATTTGATAACTGTACTATGGTTTACAAAGGACTAACTCTGTTCTTAGGAGCTATACATGAAAGCATTAAGGGTAAAGGGGCATGAGATATATAACCTACTTTCAAATGGTCCAGAAGAAAATTATATATATATATAAATTTTTATACACACAGACAGGGACAGAGAGAGAAATGATAAAACAAATGCAACAGAATGTTAAAAACTGGTAAATATGGGTGAAGGCTGTATGTAAGTTGTACTAGTTTGCTCGAGCTGCTGTAACAAATTACCACAAACTGGGTGGGTTAAACAACAGAAATTTATGTTTTCACGTTCTGAGGTCAGAAGTCAAAAATGAAGCTATCAGCAGAGTTGTTCTTCCCTGGTGGCTCTGAGGAAGATTCTGTTCCATCCTCTTCCCATTCCGGTTGCTGTCAGTCCTCTGCCACCTCTTGGCCTTCTGCCTTGTCATCTGGGTCCAATTCTCCCTCCCCTTTCTCTTCTAAAGTCAGCAGCCATTGGATTTAGGGCCTACCCCAATCCATTATGACCCTGTCTCTTAACTTGATGACATATGCAAAGACCCTATTTCCAAGTAAAGTCCTGTGGGAGGAGGTGTGTGTGGGGGGCGAGGGCGGTACGGAGGCTCTAAGCGCGCTGCCCGAGAAAACCGAGGCGTGGACACCGTTTTGGCGCCGAATGCCGCAACCAATCAGGAGCGGATGCCTTTGCAGCTACCGCAGCCAATGAGCTGCCGACATCTGTAGCAATCTCTCCTTGCCGTGTGCTTCAAGATGGCCACCGCAGCTCGGCACCACCCCCTTTCTAGCATATACCTTATATGGACATAAACCCATCCCAACCAATCAGAATCCACCCAGTATGCCTTACCCTTTCCCTGTTTCACTCCACCCCTCCCGCTTTTTATAAATATCAGAGCCCGCCTAATAAAGTTAGACTTGGAAGCCCAGCCTCGTCTCCGGAGCGTGTGGTAGTCTCCGTAATCGTTACTCATCGTCTGCTGGTAACCGGGAAGTGTCCGTCTCCCCACTCGTCTGCGGCTCGAGATGCAGACCCCGTCCTTTGGCTCGCTGTGCTCGGGGACGCCTGAGCCCGGTGAGCTGCAACCCCCTTCCCTTCGTCCCCCGACTGCCCGATCGCCCAGGGAAGTGCCCAGGGGGTGGCGATTGGTGGCGGCGGCAGGCGGCAGTGGTCAGCGGTGGTCAGCGATCGGCAGCAGAGCCTGCGGAGAGTCACACCGACAAAGTCCAATTCACACGTCCGGGAAATTAGGACTTCAGCACCTTTTGGGGGATACACAATTCAACCCACTACAGATGCTTTTTCTACTCTTCTTGCAACTTTCCTGTAAGCTTGAAGTGATTTAAAAATGTCGACATTACAATTGACTTCCTCCTATGGTGAATGGGGTTTAGCTTATTTAAACTCTCATTCTCTTTTCCCTCCTTCTAGAAGAATTATGGCACCATTTTCAGTCCTTTAGCTCTGGCATCTCAAATAGTGTACTTAAGTCTCTGCATCTCACGTAAGCAAATAAAGACCATCGGTCTGGACTTCCACTCTGTAAAATGAGGACATTAAAACTCCCTATCTACTTGCCCTTCCCTCTCCTCTCAGTTCTGTGAGTTGAACTTGTTCTTTTACGTCGTTAAAGTTGTGAGTACCTTTATTATGTTCTACAATTATAATTGCATGTTCTTTGTTTTGACTATAAGTTTGTTTTTTTTTTGCTTTGACTATAAATTGATTTCAAAATTGAAGCCAACTCAAAGCCTTTATGCTATTAAGAGAAATTGCTGCCTGTTTATTGCAGAGCCAAATACTGTGCTCTGATTAATTCTTTTCTATGGCTGCAGTAGCTTTACACCTCCAATGGATTATTCTTTCTTACTTTGCACCAATTGCTCAAAATCATGTGACATTTTAGCTGATTTCATATTTGGACTCTGCTTTCTCGTACTTGCCCTTTTCCCTCCCCGCTCCTGATATTCCTGATTGCTTTGCGTTTTTCTTGTTAAGAAACATGTGCCTTTTCACCTTATTCCTTTTACCAGCCAATCTCTCTATTGCTCTGAATCCATTTCATTCTTCTTCAAGGACACTGACCTCCTGTTCTAATTTGAACTAGCTTTTCATATTTGGACCCATAACTTTCTGGAGAGCTTTTTGTTTTTCCTAGAGTATCAAAGTGCCTTTCTTTACCCCATGCCTTTTGGGCTTTTATCATTCCTAATGTGTTTTCAAACTCTGTGTTGGATTGAGTCCCTCTCCTCTCCCCCCTCTCCTCCCCTGCTTTTTGTTCTTAGAAACCTTCTTCTCCTAGGCTTCTCTTCTCCTGATCCCTTCTGGCCTGGTTGCTAAGCTTCTTTCATAGCTATCATTCTGGGACTGACTTACGCTGTAACCCTGGATCACATGCTTTGCTTCCCGTATCTCACATCTTCCTCTTTCTTTACTTCTATCCTTTTTTTGTTGAAGCACATCCTCAAGAAACTTTGTTAAGACAGGAGACATGGGATATAAACTTCCTGAGGTCTTGCATGTGTCAAAACACTTTTATTCTCCTTTTGCAGATTAACCCTTTACTGATTAATCAAGTAATAGAATTCTCGATTACAGTATCTTTTATTCTCCTTGACACTCTGTTTTCTCTCTTAGGAACTCTCTCAGTTCAGTGTAGACTTTCTGAATTGACCACTATGTCTTTTATCTTTTCAAATATTTTGCATCTCATTGTCTTCACAGTCTACATTCTGAAAGTATTCCTTGACTTCATCCTCTATTTATTTTTGCTTGGAGGGGGTCTTGTTTTGATTTCCAAGAGCTCTTTTCTCTAAATATCCTACTCACCTATAAAAAAAATATCCTGATCTTGTATCATGGGGTAGTGTTACCTTGAATTCCACTAGGGACATTTTCTTTCTTTTTTTCCTTTTTTAGTCCCAGGACTGGGGAGTGAACCCAGGACCTCATATGTGGTATACTGGCACTCAACCACTTGAGCTGCACCAGCTCCTGGGACATTTTCTTTTAATTTTGATGTTTCTTCTTTATGCTGCAGACTTTGCTTGTCCAGTCGGTTTTTGGCAGCAGCTGGGGAAAGGAAGATTGGGAGCATTCTATACTTGTTTGGGCTTCTTGACTGGCAGCTTTCCTTAGGGTACACAGGCTGAGACCCCTTTCCTGGGCTTTCCCAATGCCCAGACGTGGAAGGCTGACCTGGAACTGTGAGGGACTCAACCCTCACAGTAAAGACTGAAGTGCTCCCGAGATAGCTTTCTCCAATCATTAGAAAAGAGACTTTCTTCGTGAGTTCTTTGCCCAGGGTAAATGTCTAGTGCCTAGTGTTCTGCCTGTGAGAGTGGAGGTAAACTGTTTGATAAACCCACTTCTAATCTTTGCCTCATTCTGACTCCTGGTTCCTCTGTGTCTCCTGTATCAGTCAGGTTTCTCCAGAGAAACAGAACCACCAAACCAACAGGAGATACACACACACACACACACACACACACACACACATGAACATACATACATTTATATACATACACATATATATGCATATACATATACACACGCAAGAGATTTATTCTAAGAAACTGGCTTATGCAATTATGGGGGCTGGCAAGAACGAATTCTGTAGGGCAGGCTGCAGGCTGGAAATTCCAGTAAGAGCTGATGTTGACATCTCGAGGCAGAAATCCTTTTGACCTCTTGAGCCCTAATTTTTTGCTGTTCCAACTGATTGGACGAGGCCCACCTACATTATGGAGGGTAATCTTTTCTTTAATTGATTGGAGAGGCTAGCCCCATCTATGAAATACTTTCCAAAGTAATAACTAGGCCAGTATCTGACCAAACAATTGGAGACCAGAACCTAGCCCAGTTAACACATAAAATTAACCATTAGGGAGCAGGTCCAGCTCAGTGGTTGAGTACCTGCTTCCCATGCACAAGGTCCTGGGTTCAATCCCCGGTACCTCCTAAAAAAAAAAAAAAAAAAAATTAACCATCACAACACCTCTGGAAATCCACCTGAAAATTTGACTCCATCCTCTATAGCCAACTTTACCTGATCCAGGCTGCAGTTTTATCCATCAGTCAAATACTCATCCAAATGCTTTCCTTCTGTTTTTGTTGAATTTTTTTTGTCTGCTGATGGCCCCCTCCTGTTTAATGAGGTCTTGGGAGGAATAAGATATGTATTCGTTCCACTATCCTTGGGAATATGTTTTCATTATCATCAGTTTTGTTAATAAGAGCCATTGGCCAAGCTCTCTGCCTCGAGGCAGTGATGCCCTTGTGCTGTCCTAAGCAGGTTAGGATGATCCTTATTTTAAATTTAGAAGTAGAGATTCCAGAAGCATTTTTTCCAACATCCCCTGTATTAGTCAGGGTTCTCTCAGGAAACAGAATCAACAGGAGATGTCTGTTAATAATATGAGATTTTATAAGAGTCTCTCACGTGACCGTAGGGATGCATAAGTCCAAGTTCCACAGGCAGGCTGCAAACCAGGGGCTCCAATGAAAGTCCAATGAAAGGTCCTTGATGAGTTTCTGGGAGAAGTTGCCTGTCCAAAGACAAGCTGGGAAATTCTCTCTGAATGTTGAAATCACTTCCCCTTTTAAGGCATTCAACTGATTGGATAAAAGCATCACCCATTGCTGATACAATCTCCCCGATTGATGCAGATGTAATCAGCCATCCACGCAGTAAACTCACTGGTGATCGAAGTCCATAAATGCTCTTGTATTACAATTAGCCCAGTGCTTGCTGGACCAAACACCTGGACACAATTACCTGGCCGAGTTGACACATTAGCTTAACCATCACAGTCCACCCCTTGTCAACTCGGCAACCATACACATTACCCTAAACCATACTTAGTCTCTAACTAAAAACAATAACAGGTAAGCATACATATATATTTCCACCTAACAATGTTCAACTCCCCTGAGTACAACCGGAAATGCATTAATTCCCCACAGAATGGGGTGCAAGTCCTTTGGTAATATTCACTCTTAAACTTGACATCCTTAAATATTATGATGTGGCATTAATACAATTTTTCATATGATAGGGGGAAAGTTTGGGGAAGAAAACAAGAAATTCATTTTGTGTACACACACAATCATACTCATAACAAAACAAGGAAGAAGGGTTCATGACTATTACAGTCCTCGTTTCTGTAACTGGTCACGTGGTCGAAGGTCATATTTATCACTACCTTCTTCCACTACCCATTCCATGTTCCCATTACCTTCAACAAACACTTCAGCTGGCCGTGGTTCTTTGCCTGGTGGGGTGACCCAAACTTTCATTCCCGAAGATTCTGGGCCATTGTTAGTCCTGATTGAATTGGTTCGTTGCAATTTCCCATTGACTTTAATCACAGGGCATGGCAGAACTAGGAGATGCCCTAGAGGATCTCCTGCATTCCAGGCAAACTCTTCTTTACCCCCATTATGTAGATGTAGTCCTATTTCCTCTTGATAGTCTGGATCAATCACCCCAGCCAGTAGAGTAATTTCCTTCTTTGCCTGTTAATTCACAGGTAAGAGGAGCCCAAAGTGGCCAGGTGGCAGCCTTAACGTCCAGTTCAATGGAATCATTGTTGTGTTCCCTGGTGGCAGCACTCCTCCTTTTGGGACTAAAACTTGTAGACCAGCAGAGCTTAAGTTGCAGGGACAGGAAGCAAAAATTTTCCTAGTGGGTCACTAGGGGTAATAGTGAGTGGTGCCACTCCCATTTCCACCCCTTGATTCCTGAACCCATGAATCCTGGTTATGGGAGAAACAGCACCACAGAGAGGATGCTGATTCAGAGCATGCACAGCCTCCTGGAGAACACTGCCCCAGCCCTGCAAGGTATTGCCACCTAGTTGGCACCGTAATTGAGTCTTCAAAAGGCCGTTCCACCGTTCTATTAATCCAGCTGCTTCAGGGTGATGGGGAACATGATAAGACCAGTGAATTCCATGGGTAAGTGCTCATTCCTGCACATCATTTGCTGTGAAATGGGTTCCTTGATCAGAAGCAAGGCTGTATGGAATGCCATGGCAGTAGATAAGACATTTGGTAAGTCCACAGATGGTAGTTTTGGAAGAAGCATTGCGTGCTGGAAATGCAAACCCATAGCCAGAGTATGTGTCTATTCCAGTTAAAACAAATCGCTGCCCTTCCAGGGTGGAAGTGGCCCAGTGTAGTCAACCTGCCACCAGGTAGCAGGCTGGTCACCTCGAGGAATGGTGCCATATTGGGGCGTGAGTGTGGGTCTCTGCTGCTGGCAGATTGGGCATTCAGCAGTGGCTTGGTAGCCAAGTCAGCCTTGGTGAGGGGAAGTCCATGTTGCTGAGCCCATGCCTAATCTCCATCCCTATCTCCATGGCCACTTTGTTCATGAGCCCATTGGGCAATGACAGGAGTGGCTGGGTAAAGAGGCTGAGCATTAGCCACAGAGCGGGTCATCTTATCCACTTGATTATTAAACTCTTTCTCTGCTGAAGTCACCCTCTGGTGAGCATTCATGTGGGACACAAATATGTTCATGTTTTTTGCCCACTCAGGAAGGTCTATCCACATAGCTCTTCCCCAGACCTCTTTGTCACCAATTTTCCAATCATGTTCCCTGACCATCCAGCCAAACCATTGGGAACAGTCCATGAATCAGTGTACAAACGCAACTCTGGCCATTTCTTCTTCCAAGCAAAATGAACAATTAGGTGCACTGCTCGAAGTTCTGCCCACTGGAAGGATTTGCCCTCACCGCTATCCTTCAAGGATGTCCCAGAAGTGGGCTGCAGTGCCGCAGCTGTCCACTTTTGGGTGTTACCTGCATATCGTGCAGAACCATCTGTAAATCAGGCCTGAGTTTTCTCATCCTCAGTCAACTGATTGTAAGGTACTCCCCAAGAGGCCAAAGCTGTGGGTTGAGAAAGAGAAGGTAACATGGCAGGAGTGGTGACCATGGGCATTTGGGCTACTTCCGTATGTAACTTACTTGTGCCTTCAGGACCTGTTCGAGCCCTATCTCATATATATCACTTCCACTTTATTATGGAGTGCTGCTGTGCATGCCCAACTTTATGGTTTGGTGGGTCAGACAATACCCAGCTCATGATAGGCAACTCAGGTCTCATGGTAACTTGATGGCCCATGGTTAAGTGTTCAGTCTCTACTAAAGCCCAGTAGCAAGCCAAAAGCTGCTTCTCAAAAAGGGAGTAATTATCTGCAGAGGATGGCAAGGCTTTGCTCCAAAATCCTAAGGGTCTGTGTTGTGATTCCCCTATAGGGGCCTGCCAAAGGCTCCAGACAGCATCTCTATTTGCCACTGAAACTTCCAGCACCATTGGATCTGCTGGATCATATGGTCCAAGTGGTAGTGCAGCTTGCACAGCAGCCTGGACCTGATGCAGGGCCTCCTCTTGTTCCAGTCCCCAATCAAAACTAGCAGTTTCTCTGGTCACTTGGTAAATGGGCTGGAGTAGCACAACCAAATGAGGAATGTGTTGTCTCCAAAATCCGAAGAGGCCAACTAAGCATTGTGCTTCTTTTTGGTCATAGGAGGGGCCAGGTGCAACAGCTTATCCTTTACTTTAGAATGGATATCTCAACAGGCCCCACACCACTGGACACCTAGAAATTTCACTGAGGTGGAAGGACCCTGTATTTTTGTTGGATTTATCTCCCATCCTCTCTCACGCAAATGCCTTACCAATAAATCTAGTCTTTGCTACTTCCTGCTCAGTAGGTCCTATCAACATGATATCATCAATATAATGGACCAGTGTGATGTCTCATGGGAGGGAGAGACGATCAAGGTCCCTGTGGACAATATTATGACACAGGGCTGGAGAGTTGGTATACCCCTGAGGCAGGACAGTGAAAGTATACTGCTGGTCTTGCCAGCTGTAAGCAAACTATTTCTGGTGGTCCTTACTAATGGCAATTGAGAAAAAAGCATTTGCCAGACAACAGCTGCATACCAGGTACCAGGGGAAGTGTTGATTTGCCCAAGCAATGATACCACATCTGGGACAGCAGCTGCAATTGGAGTCACCACCTGGTTAAGTTTACGATAATCTACTGTCATCCTCCAAGATCCATCTGTTTTCTGCACAGGCCAAATACGAGAGTTGAATGGGGATGTGGTGGGAATCACCACCCCTGCATCCTTCAAATCCTTGATGTTGGCACTAATCTCTGCAATCCCTCCAGGAATCCAGTATTGCCTTTGATTTACTATTTTGCTAGGCAGGGGCAGTTCTAGAAGCTTCCACTTGGCCTTTCCAACCATAATAGCCCTCACTCCACAAGTCAGGGACCCAATGTGGGGATTCTGCCAGTTACTGAGTATGTCTATTCCAATTATGCATTCTGGAACTGGGGAAATAACCACAGAATGGGTCCGGGGACCCACTGGACCCACTGTGAGATGGACCTGAGCTAAAACTCCATCAATCACCTGACCTTCATAAGCCCCTATTCTAACTGGTGGACCACAGTGACGTTTTGGGTCTCCTGGAGTTAATGTGACTTCTGAGCCAGTGTCTAATAATCCCCAAAATGTCTGATTATTTCCTTTTCCCCAATGCACAGTTACTTTGGCAAAAGGCCGTAGGTCTCCCCGGGGAAAGGTGGGAGGAAGATTAACAGTATAAATTTTTGGTAGTTTAACAGGATACTTCCCCAAGGGGACCTGGCTTTCTCCTCATTCAAGGGTCTCTGGGTCTGTAAACTGTCTCAAGTCTGGGAATTGATTAAGGGGCCGTGATTCTCTGCGTCTGTAATTTGAGTTAGAGTTTTGTTCACTTGACCTAGAACTCTTCTGCTTATACAGATCCAGAAGAAATTTAGTAGACTGCCCATGTATTTCACTTCTGGGTACCTGGTGATCTATTAGCCAACGCCATAACTCCATGCGAATCAGGCTATTCTGTGTGCTGCTTTGAATCTGTCTTTCATTGCGGTAGCCACGCCTACCTTGCCTTTGGTGATTAACTGCCAATACTTGACTTTTACCCGACCTAGATCTGATCATCCCCATAATGTTTAAGGATTCCAATTCCATTACAGCCCCCCACCCCCCGCACAGTAATATCTGGACTGCAGAGAAGAGCAACCACAGAGCTCTTCAGAGAAGATGGAGTTAGTCTTTACAAATTTATTCCTCACAGTCCTGGTTATAGGTGTGTCCTCTGGACATTCCTGGCATGGGTGGGTGGGCAGGTCTCAAATGGTAAATCCATTCTAGCCATCCAATCTCTCCAAGCCTTTGAATCCCCTCGTCTACTGTATACCAGGGCAAATCGGGCGTCTCAACATCAGACATGCTAGGCCATCGTTTGGTTCATGCTTCAGTCAGCCACCCAAACAAACTGTTAGAGCCCTTTCTAACCCCTCGAGCTACAGTATTGAATCCAGAATTTCTGCTTAGTGGGCCCATATCAATAAATTCAGCCTGATACGACTTTATATTCCTTCCACCATTATCCCATATCCTTAGTATCCATTCCTACACATATTCCCCTGATTTCTGTCTATATAAGTTGGAAAACTCATGCAGTTCTTTCAGAATATAGTGTACTTCCTCGTGGGTCACACTTTGTTTTTCACCTGTGGGGGCTTGTTGTGATTTTAGTCTAGTAATGGGTCTCGAAGACAAGAGGGGTGGGGGTTGTGCGTAAGGAGAAGGATTAGAGATGTCTTGCAAGCTACTGACCTCAGGGCATTCCGTTGCATTTTCTTCTGGTGAGACAGGATTAATCTCTTCAGGCAGGGGTTGGAAGACAGATTCCTCAGGACAGACTGGAAGTTGGGCAGTGCATGCTGGAGTTTGGCTGGTACCTGCCTCAGGACTGGAAGAAGGTCCAGACTCCCTGGGGCAGGCCAGAGGCTGGGCAGTGCAGGCTTCTGTTTGGCTGGTACCTACCTCAGGGCTGGAAGGAGGTTCGGCCTCCCTGGGGCAGGCTGGAGGCTGGATGATACAAAGTTGACAAGGTGTGGTCTCCACAGGGCAGGCTATTGCAGGTTTATCTGGTAAAGTCTCAGCAGAATTTAGGGTTCCAATGTCCCCACCAATATTATCATCATCCCATATGTCTCTGTCCCAATCCTCAGGGTTCCACTCCTTTCCAATCAATGCCTTCACTTTAA
>JAQZBX010055402.1:0-18425 GCA_029593785.1 Cabassous unicinctus | reverse complement strand
TTTGCCCATTTCCTCTAAGTTATCTATCTTGTTGGCATAAAAGTTTTCAAATATCTTCTTCTGATACTCTATTTCTTTGGGGTCGGTGGTAATATCCCCTTCCTAATTTACTTTTTTTATGAAGTTTCATCTTCTCTCTTTTTTTCTTTGTTAGTCTAGCTAAGGGTTTGTCAATTTTATTAATCTTCTCAAAGAACCAGCTTTTGGTTTTATTTTTTCTAGTGCTTTCTTATTTTTATTTTCACTTAACTCTGTCACAGTCTTTGTTATTTCCTTCTTTTGGGTTTAGTTTGTTGTTCTTTTCCTAATTCCTCCAGGTGTGTAGTTAGGACTTTGATCTTAGCTCTGCTTTTTTACTATAGGCATTATGGATATAAATTTCCCTCTCAGTACAGCTTTTGCTGCATCCCTTAGGTTTTGATACATTGTGTTGTAATTTTCATTCATTTCAAGGTAATTACTGATTTATTTTGTGATTTCCTCCTTAACCCACTGTTGGTGTAAGACTGTGTTGTTTAACTTCCATATCTTTGTGCCTAATCTGGTGCTGTGCTCCTTACTGATTCCCAGTTATAATCCATTGTTGTCAGAGAAATTACTTTGTATAATTTCAATCTTTCTGAATTAGCTGAGAGTTGTTCTGAGGCCTAGGATTGGTCTATACTGGAGAATGATCCATGTGCACTCAAGAAGAATATATATTCCTCTGTATTTAGGTGTAATGTTTTGTATATATCTATTAGGTCCAGATCCTCTAAAGTATTATTCAAAGTCTTTGTTTCCTTACTGATTCTCTGTCGAGAGATTCTCTCTAATGTTGATAATGGTGTGATGAAGTCCCGCACTATAATTGTAGAGGCATCTATTTCTCCTCTTAGTTTTTCCAGTGTTTGCCTCATGTATTTTGAGGCACCCTGGTTAGTTGCATAAATGCTTAGGATTGTTCTTTCTTCTTGATAGATTGCCCTTTTCTTAATATATAGTGTCTTTCTTTTTCTCTTAAAATAGTTTTCCATTTAAAGTCTATTTTGTCTGATATTAATATAGCTACTACCATCCATTTTTGGTTATTGTTTGCCTGCAAAATTGTTTTCCAACCATTCACTTTTAGTCTCCTTGCATCCCTGGGTATAAGGTGGGTTTCTTGTAGATGGCATATAGATGAGTCATGTTTCCTTATATATTTTGCTAATCTGTGTCCCTTGATTGGTGAGTTTAATCCATTAACATTCAATGTTATTACTGTGAAGGAATTACTTACATTAGCCATATTTTATTTAGATTTATGTATACCATATGTTGTTTTTATTTCTCTTTTTACCTTTTAGTTGTTCTGACAGTCTCCTTCAACTCTCTCTCTCTTGTGTTCTCCCTGTGTCTTTTTAATATCCTTAATTTCTTCCTTCACTTCTTTAAGTTGATTCATGATATTTGTTTGGACATCTCTAATTAGTTGTTCCATATTCTGCATCTCTTCTGGCTTTTTAGTTTGTTCATTGGACTGGGCCATGTCTTCCTGTTTCTTATTATGTCTTGTAATTTTTTGTTGGTTTCCAGGCATCTGTTTATCTTGAAGGGTTTGCTCGACTGATTAGCTTATCTCTCTACTTTGCTTTTATTTTCTTATGTGTGGTAAGGTTTCACTTTGAAACTTCATTCCTCTTATTCTATTTTCTTGCCATTCTTTATGTTCTCTTGGAAAAAAATTAGGACCAGAGAAATGGAAAAAGATAGGAAGAAAAAAATAATAATAGTAATAATAGTAAAAGGTAGGAAAGAATTCATACAAGGCTAAGGATAATGAATAATTAACATGAGCAAGAATTATAGAAGAATAAGATTTAAAAAGTGGAATAGAAACAATGAAATGAGAAACAGAACAGAGAGAAATATATAGAATGAATTAAAAGGCCAGAATGATGAGAGAGAAAAAGAAAAAAGGAAAGAGAGAAAGAAAAATGTTAAAAAAAAGAAAACAGAGAAAAAAAGAGAAAGAGAGAAATAAAAACAAGAGAAATTGAACACAAAACAAAAAGAGGTGGAGTGAAAGAAGAACAATAGCAAAGAGAAGATAGAAAGATGAAGGAAAGAAAAGAAACAGCAAGTAGGTAGAAAAAATCAGTAAAGGAAAACAAACAAACAGGAAAATAAAGGAAGCGGAAACACAACAAACAAGAAACAAGACAGCAGCAACTCATTTGAAAAAAATGGAGAAAGAAAAAAAAAGGAGAAAATAAAAACAAAAATAAACATGGAAAAAAAGCTGTCCTTCTTAGACCCTTAAGGATCTTCTCAGGTTGCTTGTGTTCATCAATCAATCACCCTGCAGCCTGCCCTTTACAGGTTTTGAACCAGGTTTTAGTGACTAAAATAAGGAAAATAAAAAATGGAATCCTTTTTTATTTTATTTTATTTTATTTTTTAAGTAAGAGATCCAAGAAAAGCTAATATAAAGAGAATGTCTCCATGTTCCCTGCCATAAAGTTTCAGCTGGATACCTGATAACTTGATGGATCACTTCTCTAAGAAGAGCTGGGAATTGAATCATATCATCTGCAATCAGGGAATATTTCATTACTTCCTTTCCAATTTGGATGCCTTTTATTATTTTTTTTCTTGCAAAATTAGTCTAGCTAGAAAAGTTATTTCAATGTTGAATAATACTTGTGAAAGTGGTCATCCATGTCTTGCCTTGAATATGATGTTAGCTGTGAGATTTTCATATATGACCTTTATCATTTTGAGTTAATTTCCTAATATTCCAAGACTTTTCAGTGTTTTTACAAGAAGAGGGCTGGATTTATCCAAATATTTTTTTCCTGAATCAATTTAGATTGTTGTGTTTCAATTTTAGTTTTTATGGTTTTTTACTTCATTTTATTAATGAGGTGCATTACATTAATTCATTTTCTTATATTGAGCCACTATTGAATACTTGGAATAAATCTGACTTGATCATGGTGTGTAATTCTTTTAACATGCTCTTCAATTTTATTTGTTAAAGTTTTGTGAGTATTCATTTACAAATATTCATATTACTTTAGTATATACATTTTGCTTTTGTAATACTGTGATACTTACTCAGTTGAATACGTTAGGAAATTGTTTTAGTATGCCAAAGGGAGCCCAATGCAAAGTACCAGAAATGGGTTGGCTTTTATATGGAGGATTTATTTGGGGCAATAGCTTATAGTTCCAAGGTTGTTTAAAGTCCAAACGGAGGCACAATTAGAGATGGTTTCTCACCAAATTCAGCTGCCTCATTTTGGAGCCAGATGGCCACCAATCTCTGCCAAGATTTCAGCTCAGCTGAGGGCAACCAGGCATAGGGTTTGTCTCTTTCCAGGCCTCATATACAGGTCTTAGCTGCTTTACCTTCTTTCTGAGTTCAGCTGTATGCTGTCAGGCATACAGCAGGCCTCATGTCCTCTTGAGGTTCTCCATGGGCCCAGCATCTTGGTGGCTTCATGCTTATATGATCCTCTAGTCCTCTCTCATATGGCAGGATTAAATATGGCAGCTTCCTTCTCCTGTGTCTGTCTGTCTGTCTCTCTCTCTCTGCATTTCTGTTTATATCAGACCTAACAATGGGGAGAAGACTCAACCTGAGTCACAGCTTACTGACATAGTCCAAAGAAAAGCCCTTAAGTGATCTTATCAAGTAATCTAATCAAAGGGCCCTCAACCAAATATAATACAATCAAGTAGTATCCCACCCACAGGAATAGATTAGTTTAAACAAACTTTTTCCTCTTTGTAATTCATAAAATAATCTCAAACTGCCACAGAAGTTTTCCTTCTGATTCAATTTTGTGGAAGATTGTTGTTTTTGGAATGTTGGTGAAATTCACCAGTGTGACTCTCTGGACTTGTGATTTTCTTTGTTGGGATATTTTGGTTACTGATTTGATCTCTATCAGTAGATATCTATTTCTTCTTGAGTCCGTGTAGGTAGTTGTATAAGACTGCCAAAAGGGTGCTGATGCCAAGTACCAAAATCTTTTATCATTTATAATGGTATTTATTGGGGTAAAAGCTTACACTCCCAAGGCTGTGTAAAGTCCAACTCAAGGTACCATGAGAGATATTTTCTCACAAAAGTCTACTGCCACATGCTGAAGCATGATGGAGGGCAATCTCTGCCTGGTCTCTCCTTCCTGGGATTCCTCTTCCTTTTAAGCCTCCATAGGGGTCAGCTGTAAGCTATCAGGTGAAGGGGTCATCTCTCTCCAGGTCCCTGGATCAAAAATGACAGATCTCTCTCTCTTCCTGCATGTATTCTTGAAAGAGCCTCGTTTATATAGGCCCACCAAGAGGGCAGGGACTCAATCTGAGTTAGGCTTTACTGATGTAGCCCAATCTGAAACTCTAAATTGACTTTACCAAGTAAAATTTTTCAGAGGTCTCTCAACTGAATCCAATATAATCAAATGTGTGCCACACCCAGAGGAATAGATTAGTTTACAAACATATTCTTTCTCTTTTGGGGATTTAAAAATAATGTTGATATTATTGATCTTTACAAAGTAACATCTTTTGACTTCATTGATGTTCTCGATCGTGTTTTATTCACTTTCATTCATCTCCACTATAATCTTTTTTATGTCCTTTAACTGCTTTATTTGGGTTTATTATGCTGTTCTGTTTCCTGTACGTCAAATTATGAGGTTGGATCTTCTCTTTTAAATATTTTCCCTTTATTGGTGTAAGAATTCAGTACTATACATTTTTCTCTCAACACTGCTTTTGGTGCATCTCTAAAATTTGCTATGACTTCACCTCATGTTCATTCACCTCAAGATATTTCCTATTGCCTTTGTTATTTCTTCTTTGACCCACTGATTGTTTGAAAGAGTGTACCTTTTAATTTTCATGTATCAGTGAATTTTCCAGTTATAACTCTGGTATTGATATCTTGCATCATTTCAAAGTTGTCAGAGAAGAGTTTTTGTATGACTTAAAATTTGTTATGTGTTTTGTCTTCTTTTGTGACCTAGCTTATGATCTATTTTGTAGACTGACTGTGTGCACTAGAGAAGAATGTGTATTCTGATCTTGATGGTTGAAGTGTTCTTCATTTATCTCTTAGCTCTAGTATGCTTATAGTATCACTATGGCCTTCCAATTTCTTATCTATATTCTATCTAAATATTCTTCCCATTATTAAATGTTGGTATTAATGTCTATTAATAAATCATGGAACTATCTATTTTTGCTTTGAAAAATGTCAATATATGTTTCATTATTTTGGATTTCTGCTGTTTATAATTCTTATGTCTTCTTATTAATGACACCTGATCCATATATGTTTGTGCTTATCTGTCCCCTTTAACAATTTTGGACTTCAAAACTATTTGATCTACTAGTACAGCTACACTAGCTTTCTTTTGGTTACTATTTTCATGGAATTTTTTTCCACCCTTTTAATTTCAACCAAGTTGTACATTTGAATTCAAGTTGAGTTTCTTGTAAAAAAGCACATAATAGTATTAACTATTGTTGAATCTCTGTATTTAAATGTAGAAATTAATCCATTTCCATTTAAAGGAATTACTGATAATGCAGAACTTTCTTCTGTCATTTTTGCTCTTGGACATTGTTTTATACTTTTTAAGCTCCTAAAATCTTCCAATAATGTCTATTGAGATATCGATTTGATATTTTTATATTTTGATTACCTTCTCATTTCCTTCTGATTACTTTTCTGATATTTTCTTTTTGGTTACCATAGGGCTTAAATCAAAGATCTGAAATCTATAAAAATCACATTTGATTTGATACCAACTTTGTTACTATATCACACCATCCCATCACTTTTTTGTTGTTGCACATGTTATATATTATAACTTTACACATTAAATAGCCATAGAGTTGCTATTACTTTTCAAGCATATGATTTTTAGAACTGGTTCAAGTAGAAGTGGAGTAGATACAAAAATACAATACAATATTAAATGAGAGGTTATAATTACCCATAGGGTTACCTTTATTAGAATTCTTTATTTCTTTATGCTACTTTGATCTAGTTTCCAGTGTCCTTTCCTTTCTATCTGCAAAATACCATATAGCAGGGCTGTAGGACATGTCTAGCAGTGATGAACAGCTCAATTATTTTAATACGGAAATGTCTTAATCTGTCCTTCAAGTTTAAGAATCTCTTACCAGATACAAAATTCTCTGTTGAAATTGTTTTCTTTCAGCAATTAATTTTGTCATCCCACCGCCTTCGCGCCTCTTATGGTTTGCTGATAAATCAGCCTATAGTCTTATAAGGACTGCCTTCTATGTAACATTTTGTTTTACAATTCCAACTTTTGGAAGACTCTACTTGTCATAACATTCTACAATTTTACTGTCCAGGTTTAGTTCTCCTCAAGTTTATCCCCTTTGTTGTCACTGGTCTTCTTGAATGCGTGGTTATGTCTTTCATTAAATTAGAGAAGTTTTCTGCCATTAATTCTTTGAATATTCCTCCTAATCCTTTCTCTCTTCTTTGGTGATTTCTGATGTTTTATCTTGTTCCTTTGGATGGGCCGTGATTGTTTTGTCTTTGTCTTGTAAATTTTGTTTCACAATGCAAATTTTAATGTTTTAATATTTTGACTATGGGGTTTAGACCCTGAGTTTTCTCTTTCTTAAGATGGTCTCCAGTTGTTTATATGCCAAATGTATCACTGAGTGTCAGGAAATACACAACAACAACAAACAAAAAAATCAATACAAAAAAAAAAAAACCTTTCACAGTCTTTTGAAATTTGTTCTGTGTTGGTTGATATTACCCTTGAGAGTTTAGCTCTCCCATAAAGAAGCTTAACCTGGGGCAAAAATTTGATGTTTAACAGTTTTAAGTTTCATTTCTTGATTCAGGACTCACCCTGTTACTGCAATCAACTAATTGTTTCTGGAGTTTTCAGGAAGATAGTCTTCCCTTGATTGTAGTGTTTCAAAGATTCTGTGGGTGAACAGACCCTCAAGTGTCTTATGCAGCCATTTCTTGACTGTAAACAATCATAATAATATTGAGCAGTAATTTGTGGATGTGAATTGGATCCTCAGAGCACACATTAACAGTAAAATGCAATTAAATATGTATAAAAAATCCATCAGGGAAATAAAATTAAATAGTAAATAACATATAAACCAAAAGAAGCCCAGGGAGAATTATTAGAAATTTTACATTATATTGTAGTATTAGAAAAATGCAGTATAACATAAACATTATGGCATTGCCTGTACCTTATAATGCTAAAGAAATTCAGCATAACTCTTGCTTATATGTCAGGAGGTGGGCAGAGCTAGAAATTTAACATTAACCAGATTTAGTTACACCAAAAATGTATAATTATGAACTCCTTTGCTCTTATCTTTACTCACCTCATTCCTTATCTGTACCTTAACATCTATCCTTATCTGAGCCTTGACATCCATACCACTCTCCCATCCTTATCACTCACCCCAAGATTGTCCTAACCTGGGTATCATGTATATTTTAAGATTAACTGATGAAGCAAAAAACTAATTTCCCAGACCCCTCTTAGAAATGTCATCCTGATTATTAGCTTTCTTTGTTTCAACTAGTATAAAAGCTGTGAGAAAAATCCTTAATGGGAAGTCTGATTTGAGACTTTGCATCTCTGGTCTCCCACCACCAAATAGAGCCACTTTTCCTTCCTAGCCTAGATCAGTGTCTGTCATTTCTGTCATGCTGAACAAATGAAGCCAGTCAAGCACCACCCCTGCTTCTCTTCAACATGACATGAAATGAAAATAAATCATTATATTAATTTTAAGTTGCATAAATATTCCAGTATAAGGCCTTGTAATTAATTTCATTTAAAAGAGTCACAACTATATGATGTCTATAAGAAATAGAAGAATTGTAAAAGGATGTAAAAATGTATCCCTATACAAAATATAAATGTGCAAAGTAGTACTATTAGAAAATTAGACCGTTGTATTCTAGAAATGTGAGTGACAGTATAAAATTACAATAGAGGCAACATTCATCAACAAAGCTTCAAATAACATTAAGAAGGGCAAGAATTAAAAGCATAATCAGAATTAAAAAACAATGACACTGAATAATTGTCTGGGAAAAAGTTTTAATTTTGTTGAAATTCAGGTCAAAAAAGTCATGTCTCATTTTTGTTTCTTACTCTTGATCATCTGCCAATATAATCTTACTATTAGAAATCACATATTGGAAACCCACTGTTTCAGTTTGGCATTTTTATTAGTTCCAAAATTTGATATTGGATTATGTATGTAAATAGGTCTGTTCCTCTGGATACATTAGATTGTACTGGACTCAGAGTTTTCACTCTTACTTGATTAAATAATGATTAATGTTTTGATTGGAACACATCCATTGGATGTTGAGTCCTTACCCCCTTGGTGGGAAGGAACTCACAGAGAAAACCACATAATAGGAGAGGGAAGTTAGCATTTTGAGGTGGAGCTCAGGAAGTAAACACACAGGAGAGAGCAAAGCAGCTGAGCCCAGAGAGAATCAAGCCCCAGAAAGACAGACAAGGCCTAGAGAGCCTGATAGCTTACAGCTGACCTTGTAGAACAAAGCAGCTGAGCCTGGAGAGAAATGAGCCCTGGGAGAGAGACAAGACTTATCCCAGCCTACAACTGATATTGGAAGAAGTTGGGACCACAGAGCCTTAAGAGTAAGAGGAAGGCTAAATGTCCACAGTCATCTTGCTCCAACACATGGCAACAGACTTTGGTGAGGATAGTAACTTACACTTTATGCCCTGGTGAATGTAAGCTTCTACCACAAACAAATACCCTTTATAAAAGCCAAGATAGTTCTGGTATTTTGCATAAGCACACCTTTGGCTGACTAATACACACACCAATAAAGATTCAGCAAAAATGATTAGTCAAAAAAAAGTTTTGTGAACTATTATTTCTTTGACTATTGTATTATTTGAAAGTACACTTGATGACTATAAAATATTGATTTCAATACTGTAAGAAAAACTCCATCTGTGATATTTAAGGAGAGAGCAGACCCTATTGAGGAGCAAAACCCAAAGTCATCTATTGTGAAATAAATTAATGCTGACTTTTTATTCTACAAATAAACATTTTGCATAATCATAGGATTTTTGTTGAATTGAATAATTGTACATTAAAAAAATCATCAAATAGGTAATATATTATTTTGAAATTCCTTTTATCATCTTGTCTCCTAAAATTCTACCATGTAAACAGTTTCCTTGTACCAGTTGCTTCTTATTCTACATGCAAATTGATTTCTTTATCATTAATTAATGAAAGATTTAAAAGAACGGATTTCATCTTGTTTTATAGAGAGGAAGGAAACTTTGGACCATTACTAAAATTATACAAATTTTACTCATCACAGAAATGATTTTTACATTATTCTCTCCTATGTATTTGAATATAATAAAAGCAAATACATTAAAATAATAATGTAAGTTGCACAAATATTGTTGTGGCTGAAAAAGAACAATATATTTGTTCTGTTGATGAATTAGTTGATACTCCCTAACCTGACTGGAGAAACAGGATTCCCTTTTGATGCTTCAAAAATGCTCATTCATCAACTGGTGCACACTCCTATAAAGAATTTAGTTTTCTTGTACCAGATAATGGAAAATTCTTGAAATTGTGGGTTTTTTAAAGTATGTTTTTTAACATTGGTCAATATACATAATAGTTAATAAATAATACTAAATCAAAATGACTGAAAGTCAGTTGTGGTAAAATTATATAATTATATATGCATCAATATAAAGACGCTTTTTATGCACAAAGGAAAATAGTTGGAAGAAAATACATCTAAAGAATAACATTTATGAATGATTTCCATTTTTTTCTTTGAATTTCATTAATAATTTTTGTATAATGAACATTCTTCAATTCTATGATAATGTCACACTTTTAAATATTAAATTATTTCCTTGGGAAAAATGTACTATTACATCTCTAGTCAATAATCTGGCCTTTCAGCCACAGATTAATTAAGCATTTCTCTAGAAATACCTACTCTTTTACCCAGTCATAAATTAGAACATCACAAAGGAATTCCAAAAGAGCTGCACAACATTATGTGGCTTCTAAGGGTAAGGCAAATTCCTGTTACAAACCTGACTCAGATGCATTCGTCCTTGAACTTTCACCCTTGGCATCATGTCAAGCAATCTTCCCTGAAAATTAGCCCTAGGGATGACCAACTATTGTCTTGTCCAAAATCCTCAATATAAGAGGTTCCTTGACATTATAAGGGTGAAAAACAAAGGATACACTGCTTGGCTCATGTTCACAGTAATTTGCTGGTGTACAGGTGAGACATAATTTCCTCAAGAACTTTCTATTTGACCAGAATCTGAACAAAATTTTTCTTTGATCCATTTGACCTCAAAAACAGAACAAAACTCATGCACTAAAAATTAAACATAAGTTAACTGAAAGTGAAAAAATACTATATCACAGAAATATCAGGCTTCATAAATGGTTGACATATTTTCATGAGATAAAAGCTAGAGGTTGACAAATTTCTAGACAGATAATACTGGAAGAAGTTTTTCAACAACTTTGACTCATGGCAAGTACTAATCTCAAAGTTAGAGCATTTTAGTTTAGAATAAATGATAGTGATATAATTAGAAGGGTATGCATATACATATATATATATAATATGTAGCTCTTACCTAGGTAATGCTAGGATGTATAGAAACAGAAATTTAGAACTAATACATCAGAGTCATCAGCAATGTACACATTATGAAAAATTAATTTTTGGAAGAAATTTGATTAAATAATCTATTAAAATATAACTGAAAATTCATAGTAAAGTGTAGGAGATGTAGGGGGAGGGGCGAGGGCGGTATGGAAGCTCCGAGGGCACTGCCCGAGAATACCAGGGCGTAGACACCGTCTTGGCACCAAATGCCGCAACGAACCAGGGACGGATGCTCTCGTAGCTACCGCAGCCAATCAGCTGCTGACACCGGTAGCGACCTCTTCTTGCCATGTGCTTCAAGATGGCCACCGCAGCTCGGCCCCACCCCCTTTCTCTCATATACATTCTATACCTTATATGAACATAAACCCATCCCAGCCAATCAGAATCCGCCCAGTATACCTTACCCATCCCCCACCCCACTCAGCCCTCCTGCTCTGTATAAATATCAGAGCTCACCCAATAAACTAAGACTTGGAGACCAACCTTGTCTCCAGAGTGTGCGTTGTCTCCGTATTCATTACTCATTGTCCGCTGGTAACTAGGAAGTGTCCATCTCCCCACTCTCGTCTGCGGCCCAGAGACGCAGACCCCGGCCCTCAGCTCGCAGCGCTCGGGGACGCCTGAGCCCAGTGAGCTGCACTCCCTTCCCTTCATCCCCCGACTGCCGGGTCGCCAAGGGACTGCCCAGAGGTGGCGATCAGTGGCGGCAGCCGACAGCGGCGGTGATCGGCGATCGGCGGACCCATCGCCAACAGTAAAGAGTGCTCTCTAAAATTAATACACATAATGTTTTAATGTCTGATCTCTCATTTTTACTAAATCATATCAGTTAGAAAAGAACATTAAATGATGCACTAAAACTCTCTATCTTGTTTATTAGATACCTAGCATTCTTTTTTTGTTTCTGTTCTTTTGATTTGCTGAAATTATAAGTCACGTACTTGACCTCTGGACACAATCAATATTGGTAAAATTAATGTGCCAACAACACTTAATGGTTGTGACTTTACATAAATAAATTTTGTGCTCTTTTTCTCATCTAAAAGTATATAGAAGAATAATATCTATGGTATAATGTTTTCATCTGGGTAAATTTGGTAAATTTGGTAGTGAAATATTTATAACAATGTCAAGTTCATTCTATTTATGCAATATATATGTGCATATATGTATATAAACTTCTCTATTATATACTTTCCAAATATTTACTTTTACTTAATTTATATCTTACAGACAAAATAAGATTTTTTTCAGATATAATTTGCAAACTACTTTTTATTTTTAATTTTGTATTAGCCAGCCAAAAGGGTGCTGATGCGAAATACCAGAAATCTGTTGGATTTATAAAGTGTATTTATTTGGGGTAGAAGCTTACTGTTACCAGGGCATAAAGCATAAGTTACTTCCCTCACCAAAGTCTGTTGCCATGTGTTGGAGCAAGAAGGCTGCTGATGTTTGCCAAGAGTTCAGGCTTCCTGGGTTCCTCTCTTCCCATGGCTTGTTTCTCTCTGGGCTGAGCTGCCCTGCCCTCTCTACAAGGTCAACTATAGACTATAAGGTGGCTGGCTCTGTCTCTCTCCCTGGGGCTCAATTCTCTCTGTGCTCAGCTGTTCTGCTCCTCTGTCTGCTTACTTCCCAGGCTTCAGCTCAAAACTCCAACCACCCTTTCCTGCAGTGTGGTTTCTCTGTGAGTCCCAGCCCACCAAGTGGTGGGGACTTAATGTTTTACTGACATGGCCCAATCAAAGCCTTAATCATTATTAATCAAGTAAAAGTAAAACCTCTGAATCCAATAAATTGTAATATGCACAGAGGAAAAGACCAGTTTACAAACACAATCCAATATTTCATTTTGGAAGTCATCAATAATATCAAACTGCTGCACTGCACTCTCTGAATTTCAAAAACACATAACAATATTCAAAAAACCTTATTTCAGTGACAATACTAAGTACAAAATCATATCATAATTAGTTTAAATAAATACTGTTTGTCTTGGGGCATAGTCCCACCTGCCGTAGACCTCTGAAACTTACAAAATAGTTTATCTGCTTCCCAATAAACAAATGGACAGACATAGGATAAACATTTTCATTACAATAAGGAGAAACTGGGAGGGAAACATGAGTCACAGTTCCTCTAAAGTTCAGTAAATTTGCAGGGCATTCTCCATTCAATTTCAAAATCTGAGAGTAATTCATAAGAAGATGCTTTCTTTTCCTTGGGGCCTCATGAGGACTCACTTTTTCCACAGTCTTGCTCAATGGCATTTTCTTGGTTCCACCCTCATTTAGGACCTGGTGTTGACTAAGTTCTAGAACTCACCCTCCAAGATCATTGGGGGTGATTGCCACACTTTACCTAATCTTTGGGTTAAAGTCATAACCCTCCTAGTACAGTGAAGTGATGACAATATGTTCGCTAACTTTTGGCATACAGGCTCAACACTCTCTAAGCCACAAATTGACCACCTGGCCTTCCCTAATCCATGGGGGACAGGTCCACCCCTTTCTGACCTAAGGTGTGGTGACCTTAACCTTTGTAATCTTTGGGGAATATACTTCACCATCTCTGTACCCTGACGTGGGAAAATTCTCCCCAAACATTGAGTGGGAACATCTACCCTCTTCAACTGCTGGAGCAAACTCACCCTCTTGGTACACATAGGTGGAATTCCTCACTTGGCCCAAGGCAATGTCTTAATTCCAGATCTCAGCTTCTATGATTTTCTTCTTAAAGCTGTTTCTCCTTCAGTCTCTCCTTTCCATGTCCCTTTTATTCCAAATTGACAGCAATTTTGCTCACACAGTTCTCTCAAAAACTTTGTTGGTTTAGCATGCAGGAAGCAGGGGTCTAAACCTTCAGACAGTAAGACTTTCCAAAAGTCTTTCCTAGATAACTGCATCTTCAATCCTGATTTACAAGTTCCAAGTTTAGTTAAGTCCTCAAATGGGGCACTATCATTTGGGGGTTTAATTTACAGAGACTTGGAATTTCTGGAGTCAGTTTCTGTTTTCTTTGTGCCCAGCAGTTCAGTTCTCAGCTTACCTCTCTCATCTAACATTTTGCTATAAGCTGCAAGGAGAACACAAGCTGCATTCTCTAAGTGTACTTTGGAAATTTCTTCAGCTAAATGCTCAAGCTGGCCATTTTTAAAGTCTGCCCTCCATATAACATCAGGAATCAATCTTGCTAAGTTGTCTGCAACATTAACACATGGATCACCTTTCCTCCAGTTTCCAATAATAGTATCACCACTTACTTCTAAGTCCTCATAAAAAGTCTCTGTAGAGTCCATATTACTATCAACAGTCTCTTCAAAGCACTATATTTCTTTTTTACCAAGCATGTCACAATTCCTACAAAAAAATAACCCTTTCCCATGTATAAAACCTTTCCAGCATTTTGGTGATTGCAAAAGCATGACCCTACTCTCTGGTACCAAATTCTGTATTAATCAGCCAAAGGGGCGCTGATGCAAAATACCAGAAACCTGTTGACTTTTATAAAGGGTATTTATTTGGGGTAGTAGCTTACTGTTACCAGGATATAAAGTATAATTTACTTCCCTCACCAAAGTCTGTTGCCACTTGTTGGAGCAAGATGGCTGCTGACTGCTGCCAAGAGTTCAGGCTTCCTAGGTTCCTCTCTTCCCATTGTTTTTTTCTCTCTGGGCTGAGCTGCCCTGCTCTCTCCACAACACCAACTATAGACTATAAGGTGGCTGGCTCTGTTTCTATCCTGGGGCTCAATTCTCTCTGTGCTCAGCTGCTCTGCTACTCTGTCTGCTTACTTCCTGGGCTCCAGGTCAAATCTGCAACCACCCTTCTCTGTGGTACAGTTTCTCTGTGAGTCCCTGCCCACCAAGGGGTGGGGACTCAATATCCTACAGACATGGCCCAATCAAAGCCTTAAAATCATTATTTAGTCATGTAAAAGTAAAACCTCTAAATCCTATAAACTCTAATATTCCCAGTGGAAAAGATGAGTTTACAAACATAATCCAATATTTTGTTTTGGAATTTATCAATAATATCAAACAGCCACAAATTTCTAAAACAATTGAGATGTTTTTTAAAAAAATGCCAGATCATTCCTTTAAACAAAATCAGTTTTGAAGTTATTACTACCAAGTATCACTTTTTCTATCTCAACAGTTTGCAACAATTTGATTGCTATTATGGAAAGAAGGAATAGCACAAATGTGACTGAATTCATCCTTATTGGGTTCACAGACTCTGAAGAGCTCCAGCTGTTCCTTCTTATGTTACTTTGACTAATATAGCTGATTATCCTGCTGGGAAATGCTGAAATAAAACTGATAATTAGCCTGGATCTCCAGCTTCAAACCTTCATGTATTTCTTCCTCAGTCACCTAACATTCCTTGACCTCAACGGTCATCATACCTAAAACCTTAGATAACTTACTGACTTCCAACAAGAATATTTCATTCATGGGCTGCTTCACACAGATGTTTTCTTTTTTCCTCTATTCTGTTACTGAATTTTTCCTTCTCGCTTTAATGGTCTATGACTGCTATTTCGCTATCTGCAACCCTCTTCACTACCCAATTGTTATGTTTGGGAGACTCTGCCACACTCTCATCATAGGGTCCTACATGATTAGTTTCACTGAATCATTAGTCAATCTTCTTTTCATGAACAGTTTGCATTTCTGTGACTCCAATGTAATCTCATCACTTTTACTGTGACTTAACTCCAATTTTAACCCTGTCCTGCACTGACACTCATGACCCTGAAATCATGATAATGATTTTTGTTAGTTTAGACATAAAGGTGATTCTTAGCACAATCTCTATTTTCTACATATCTATTTTTTTTTTTCACTATCCTGAAAATTAATTCCTCTTCAGGAAAGTACAAAGCCTCCTCTACTTATGCAGCCCACCTCCTGGAAGTCACCACCTATTATGGGCCTATGAGTTTTATTTATTTAAAACCAAAGAAGTCCTATTCCTTGGGAATGGATCAACTGGCCTCTGTTTTATACTATGGTGATCCCTGTGCTGAATCCACTCATTTACAGTCTTAGGAACAAAGAGCTGAATTTTTTTCTCATTAGAGTCATGCAGAACAGAGAGGTTTCCAAAATATAGAAGTGACAGTAATGGTGAATATTTAAGTGCATCTTTTCTTTCTTTTCTATTTGAGTATTTACTTGATTTCTTTCTAAATACACTAGCAGCCTTTAAATAGCTTGCATTTATGTTGAACCTTCCTCTGTTAGACCATGCATTCTCTAGAACAAAACATATGTTTTCATAAATCTGCATAGTAATTGGAACCCATGAAATATTTGTTAATTCTGTCATTTATATATATATGATTTTTTGGGCTACCAAGGTGAAATAGAAAAAAAAAATTGTTAAACCTCAAAGTATATTATAAAAATTTCCATGCATATTCCAATTTCAGAGATTTTCATTAAGAAGAGCTCTTTCAGAAATATATTCAATTTGTTCTGTAGGGAAGAAATTTACCATAGTATTGAACAGTATTTTTTTTTTTTTTTAGTAGAATAACCTGGGTTTAGATTTCACAACAGTTAGCTGTTGTGAAATTCCTTATTGAGTCACTGAAAGTTGAAATTTAGTCCCACAACTAAAGCAGAAAAGTAAGTCTACATTAATAGAGTTATACTGAAGATAAAATTCTATGAAAAATGGAAAGAATTTAATATAATACTAAAAAGTTTTAACCATGATCATCAGAATACTTACCTCCTTATGAAGTTTTAAATATGCAATAGTTTTTGTTATGAGAATTTTTGCCTTTGCTTTATAAATATTTTTGGTTAATCTTATTCATAAAGAAACAAAATGCTAAAAGAGGAAAAAAAGCACTTTGGCATTTGATCTTAGAGCAAAGTGAAATATAGTGATAGAATTATATTATGAAAAAGTGTATGAGAACATTAAAGAATATTTGAAAAATATTCTTCATTTATTAAATAAAGTTATCCTAATTAGTTTTGAGAGCTTTGTACATGGTGTTCTAGACTAATCTTATACATGAAATGTACCAAAATATTTCCATTATTCCAAATAAAAACCCTGTACATTTTAAGCATTCAATAATATTTCCTTTCAAATCTTCCTCTACATAATCTGGAATTACAGTTTTAATTTCCCTACTATTCAATATATATTTAAGAAAGTATGTTTTCTTCATGTTCCTGTATTTATTATATTTATTTAAATTTAAGCAATTATTTTTACATATATTTTATGCCTTCAAGTGATTTGTATTCTTTAATTTATATTTAAGTTTTAATAATATTATTATATTTGTTCATTTTCTTAAATGATTTTTGAAATATTAAGTATAAACTCTTTTATATGATTAAATATTTAAGGAATTCTCACAAAATTCATCCCTTTTTATTCATTTATTCAAATAATTAAAATCTCTTTTATTATCCTCTACATCCTGAATTGCTATAAAATGTTTAACTTATCATATGCAATATCAATATAAATTACTGTATTAATATTTATTTTGCTCTGTACTCTATGTTATCTAGAATCTACATTTATTATAATTTCTCCTTGTTTTGTTTACAATTATCTCTTTAATAAACATTTATTTGTTAATACTAAACTTTTAAAACTATTCTCTCTTCTTGCATATGCATTGTGTCTTTTCTTAAACATATAGGCCCTTGACATTTCTTGGGTCTTTTTCATGAACTGTGCTGGCATTTCTTTCATTTATACACATTTCTATAACCTAGAAAATGTATCCTTTTGTTTTTTGTTGGCAATAATGGTCAACAGTTTCTCAAACCTTACAGACAGTAATAAGTTCAAGAATTGCTTATGCCTTAATTAAATCCATACTTCCCTGGTCTTTTATAATATATTCTAAACACCATTTATGAATTTATTAAATAAATGTATTATAAACTTTGGGCAATGTGAAAACACTATTTACATTATTGTTCTATTTTCCCTATTCATATCAGCGCATATCATATTTTATGTAAGAGGTTGCCTGAAGTATTTTTAAGACAAAATCCTTTTGTTCATGGTGGTATGTTAAAATCCTATGTATTGTAAATGTTGAGCTATTTACAAAAAGATAAAGTAAGTAAGACAGGAATATGAGCAATAGATTAGTGTGTTCAAGAAATCACGCTTGCATATACATTGCATGATCACAAAAGGGGTGGATAACTCCATCCCTGGGTGGGAAATTTACTATGTTAATTAAGCAAGTTCAAGTGAAGACAGCAAGGGGCTTCTTCTGTGCAGGTCCGGCCAACTGGTTGAAGCTGGTTTTCATACTTCATTGCTTCAGCAGGTGTATTAGTCAGGGTTCTCTCGGGAAACAGAATCAACAGGAGATATCCGTCAATGATATGAGATTTTAAAAGAGTCTCTCACGCAACCGTGGGGATGCACAAGTCCAGGCTCCACAGGCAGGCTGCAAACCAGAGGCTCCGATGAAAGTCCAATGAAGGGTCGTTGATGAGTTTCTGGCAGAAGTTGCCTGTCCAACGAAGAGCTGGGAAATTCTCTCTGAATGTTGAAATCACTTCCCCTTTTAAGCCATTCAACTGATTGGATAAAAGCGCCACCCGTTGATGATGTAATCTCCCTGATTGATGCAGATGTAATCAGCCATCCACGCAGTAAACTCACTGGTGATTGAAGTCCATAAATGCTCTTGTATTACAATT
>JAQZBX010055401.1:0-17998 GCA_029593785.1 Cabassous unicinctus | reverse complement strand
CATCCTGGTTAGATGTGTAGATATTTATGACTGTTATGTCTTCCTGATGGATTGTCCCTTCTATTAATACATAATGGCCTTCTGTATCTCTTATAATTTTTTTGCATTTAAAGTCTGTTTTGTCTGATATTAGTATAGTTACCCCTGCTCTTTTCTAGTTACTATTCACGTGGATAATCTTTTTCCAACCTTTCACTTTCAGCCAGTTTGTATCCCTGGGTCTAAGGTGAGTTTCTAGTAAGCAGCATATGGATAGCTCATGTTTTTTTATCCATTCTATCAGTCTGTATCTTTTGATTGGGGAGTTTAATTCATTCACGTTCAATGATATTACTGTAAATACACTATTTACTTCCTCCATTTTATTCTTTGGTTTTCATATGTCATCTTGTTTTTGTCTGTCTTTTTACTCTTTTGGTTATCCTTTCTGGTATTCTTTCTTCTATACTCTCCTCCAATCCTCTCTCTTTTGTCTTTTTCTTTCAGGTTCTAAGGCTTCCTTTAACATTTCCTGCAAAGGTAGATTCTTTTTTTGCAAACTCTCTTAGTTCCTGTTTGTTTGTGAATATTTTATACTCACCTTCATATTTGAAGGACAATTTTGCTGGATAAAGAATTCTCAGCTGGCAGTTTTTCTCTTTCAGTTTCCTAATTGTATCATACCACTCTCTTTTCACCTTCATGGTTTCTAAAGAGAAATCTGCACTAAGTCTTACTGGACATCCCTTTTACATGATGTTTTGCTTCTCCCTTGCTTCTCTGAGAATTTTCTCTTTGACATTTGACATTCTGAGTAGTATGTGTCTTGGAGTTGGTTTATTTGTATTTATTCTGATTGGGGTATGGTGTGCTTCTTGGCCATGTAAGTTCATTTCTTTCATAAGAGTTGGGAAATTTCCAGCTATTATTTCCTCAAATACTTTTTCTGCCCCTTTTCCCTTCTCTTTTCCTCCTAGAACTCCCATGACATGTATGTTGTCACATTTTGTGCTGTCGTTCAACTCTCTGAGCCCCTGGTAAATTTTTTTTTCCATTCTTTTCTCTCTCTGTTCTTTTGTCTCTTCAATTTAACTGTCTGTCTTCGGTATCACATATTCTTTCTTCTATCATTTCGAGTCAGCTGTTGTATGCCTCAAACTTTTTTATGATTGTAGGCAGTAATATGAGTGTAATCTCATATTATTGACAGATATCTCCTGTTGATTCTGTTTCCCAAAAGAACCCTGACTAATACACCTCCCTTCTTAACCCTCTCCTTTGCCTTTTCTGTCCTTATTCCTTTGAGGATAGTTAGCAGCAAAACAGAGGTCTATCTATCCTCTTCATTGTCTCATTGTCATGGTAGCTTTATGCTACATCCTTCCCTAAGGAGTCTGGGTCCACTTACCCAGCTTCCTCCTTCCTGTGCTGTCTCGCCTGACAATTCAAGCTCCTGCCTCCACTCTTGGAGCTATCCTCATGACAGGCAGTCACAAGCAAAGCCCAACAAGTGTCTCATGATTTGGAAACTTCTTCAATGAGGCAGAAACTTCCTTCAGTGTCCGTGGAGGGGCAGGGATATAAACTTCCTTGACTTTAGTCACTTTAAGTAATGCTTTTGCTGACTCTACCTAAAGGTTTTTGTTGTTTTATTTTGTTTTTAGGATGCACTGGGAACCGAACCTGGGATCTCCCATGTGGGAAGCAGGCATTCAACCATTTGAGCCACATCTACTCATCTCAAAGGTATATTTATGCTGCAGTCAGATCTCTATCAAAAATGTCTTTACAAATTTGTTCTCCAACTAACACAGCATTAGGATATCTGGGAACCTGCCTCCTTGTCAAGCCTCTAGACCTGAGTGAACAGCCAGGAGTCTCAATGGTATAATGGATGGAGGTCTGAAGGAATTTAGACCCATCACCTTATTGAAGGTTTTCTGGCTCTTAATTGTTTCTATGACATTGATTAAGACTGTGACCTTGGGCACAATCATTCTCTTGCCTAATATATGACTCTTCTTTCAACCTAACCAAATACCCTTTTCAAAGGAAGTGATGAGAGATGAGATAAGAAAAGAAGATGGTGAACAGAGAAAAAAACACCATCTCAATCCAGATGGAAGGCACAGGCCCCACTTTCTTTAAAATTCTTTCTCTTTCATTCACTCTGAAAAAAGAAATTCTGATCTCTTCAACCTAAGCCTTGTGTTTTCACATGTGTCTTCATCCCTTTTATCTAATTACCTTCCAAGTAGATTCCAGAACTTTCTCAAGGAAGCCCTGCTTTCCTCAAATCTTTGTCTTTCTGAAGAACCTCCAGTGCCTCTGAATCTTGTACAAACACTTCATGCCGCCATTCTCCTGTATTCACCTTGTTACCCACCCCCACCTATCAGGCAACCCCTGCTCCAACCTGAAAGTCTCCACGCACTTCCCCATGGGATCTACACTTACTTTCACTCTGAAGTTCACATTTATGGTTTCTACCACCAAGAATGTCCCAACTACTTCCTTACCCTTTTCAGTCCATCCCATTCATTTTCAAACATTTCCCCAAAGCCAGATACATGTTTGAAAACAGCATTGGTATTTGAACCATAGAGAAATGAATTTAGCTCCTGACTTCAAAATTTTCATTTGTGTGATCATTGCCAATTTACTAAATGTTTTCAAGCCTTATTTAATGTCATATAATAGAAGGATAGTGCAAATCTCAGAAGCTGTTGCAGGGTTTAAGTGGCACACTGTTATGATGTGTCTCACATGCATTGAGAGCTGTTTCCAAATGGAATGCCTTTGTCCTTGATATTTCTGGCCTCCTGCTCCAATCTACATTCTCTCCAGTCATGCAGCTCAGCTGTTATCCTGGGATTGGCTCTTTTTCACTCCCCGTTGGTGGGAGTCCCTGTTTCTTGGAAGTTCATTTACCTGAGAATTTTAAGAATATTGATCCACCACACTGTGGTTTTAACATTGTTAGTGAGAAGTCTGTCACCGCTCTGATCATGATTTTTGTATATGAACCCCTCCTAATTTTATCTTTTAAAAAAAATCCTAGTGTGATGAAATTTCACAGTTAGTTGTTTTTATATTGGACTTCTTTCAGTAATTTTGTTAAGCATTCAGACAGCTCTTTAAATCTGTAATCTTTATACTTGATATCTGGCAGCTTTTCTGGAATTATTATTATTATTATTATTTTTTTAAAGATTTATTTATTTACTTGATCCATTTTAAACCCCCCCTTCCCCATTTTGCTGTTTTGTGTCCATTTGCTGGGCAATTCTCTGTGTCTGTTTCATCTCTTCTCATCCTCCTCTTCCAGTCTTCACCAGGATTCGATCCTGGAGACCTCCGATGTAGGAGACAGGTGTTCTGCCATCTGCGCCACCTCGGCTCCTGGTTTTCGGAGCTTTCGGAGTATCTCGTCTTGTCCTCTCCTTTTACGTCATCATCTTGCTGTATGGCTCCCGGGGCCTGGCGGCTTACCAGCACACAGAGCCTGGCAGCCCATGCGCCTTCTATATTTTTATTTTACTGGGAGGTCCTGGGGATCGAACCCAGGTCTCTCCATATGGCAGACGGATGCCCAACCATTTGAGCTACATCCGCCCGCTGGAATTATTTGATAAGAGCCTCTCCTTTATTACTCTCTGTTTCTAGAGCTGTTAGATAGAATTTAGTTGGTGAGTTTTGCTATGATTAATAGTATTAAAATACCATATCCTTAAACAAAATAGATATTAATTTGTCATTCAGCTTAAAGATGTTGTCATGACTGATGAGTGAGAAAGCTTAACATATAATGAACACCTGAGAAAGGGCTGGTGCCAGGCTTTAGTTTATGTTACTCTTCCCACTTCTTACCTGCTATGCAGTATGCCCTAAGCATAAGAAAGAGTAAGTTGTAAGAAAACAGTTTCCTGAGAGAAGGAAAAGAAAAGGAAAAAAAGAAATGTTTAAACTTTAAGTTCAAATTAGAAGTAAATGACTGAACAATTTCCTAAGATACTAGAAAAGAAGAAAAGGAAAAAAAAAGTTAAAAAAAAATGCAAAGGAAAAAACCAATGAAAAAAAGAACCTAGAAAATGAAAAGAAGAAATAATAAATAAAATAGAAAGACATTCCTCCAAAAAGATATGCAAATGGCCAATAAGCATATGAGAAAAAACTCAACATCAATAACCATTAGAGGGGAGGGGATGTAGCTTAAATTGTGGAGCGGATGTAGCCCAGTGGTTGAGCGCCTGCTCCCCATTTGTGAGGTCCTGAGTTCAATCCCCCATACCTCCTAAAAAAAAATAACAATTAGAAAAATGCAAATCAAAACCACAGGATACCAGTTCATGCCCAGTAGAATGACATATTTAAAAATATGGAAAATAAAAAGGTTTGGAGAAGATGCAGAAAAATATAAACACGTGTACATAATTGGTGGGAATATATAATTGTGTACTTACCTCAGAGAACAGTTTGGGAGTTCCTCAGGAAAGTAATGTATAGAATTGCCATATGACCCTGCAATCTCACTTGCAGTTATATACCCAGAAGAATTGGAAGCATGGACATGAGCTGATATTTGAATCCCGATGTTCATTGCTGTATTATTCTCAATTGCTAGAAGGTGGAAGCAACCCAAGTATCTATCAACAGATGAAAGGATAAATAAAATGTGATATATACATACAGTGGAATATTATCCAGACATTAAAAGCCTGGTGTTCTGAAGCATGCTCATGCTACAGCATGAATGAACCTTGAAAACATTATGTTGAGTGAAGTAACCTAGACACAAAAGAACAAATATTGTAGGATTTCACTTTTATGAAATAAATAGAATATGTAAATTCATAGAGTCAGAAAATAGAATAGGACTGGGTGGGAGTGGGGAAGGTGGCATTAATAATTAATGGTATGGAGTATCTGTTTGGGTTAATGGAAACATTTTGGTAATGGATGGTGGTAATTGTGGCACAACATTGTGTATACCTTTAACACCAATGAATTGTGTAACTGAATGTGTATAACAGAAAATTTTAGGTTGTATTTATATTTCCAGAATAAAAATAACCTCCCACATACCCCCAAAAGTGATACAGTATGCAATATAAAGATTTCTGTCAGGGTTTGACTTTTATATAATAAAATGGGCAAGGAAGGATGAGTACCTATTTTTTTGAGTGGTACAAAGATGACTCAGGTTTTGCCTGAAAGCATCTATTCTCTCAATAAAATTTTAGTTAGATTCTTAGGTGAAGAAGAGGGAGTAAAGAATAGAAGAATATTAGAAGATTAGATACAGATGTTGTGGTTTCTGGGGGAGATTCTTTTATTCTAGAAGTATGAAATTAATGATTTCTGGGCAATATTTATTGCTCATTTGGTATACAGATAGTTTTGAATTTGTGGTCATATGGTGTGCCACTTTGTGATAAGTTTCTCCAGCAGTGCTCAGCTGTGTGATGAAATTGTGCAAGTCTAAAGCCAATGGTAGTGAAGTCGGAGTTTGCTGGATGCCTCCAGTTTCTTGGCTATGTTACATAAAATAATTTATGAACATTTAAATTAGACCAGTAAAAGGAGTTTATTGAAAAATGGAAGAAAAGAACAGAAATACGCACCCAAGGTATAGACGCAGGCTCCTCTAGGCAAAGAGAGAGCATTTGGGGTTAGGTGCTACGTTTATTAAGCTATTATTCACACCTCCCCTTTCCTAATGTTGGGGGAGGAGCCTCAGCTCTTTGTTGTTCTGATTGGTTACCCCACCTGTTAGTTTTCAGGGGGCCAATGGTGAGACCTTTTGTTTGGGGTTATCTGGGACCAATAGGGAGGCCTGTTTTGTGTTATCCAGTGCCTTCCCTTGACCCCAGAAAGAGTTCCAAGTGGGACCTCATGGCCAGGGTCTTGGTGGAGTCTTTCTGGCTTTATTCTTAGTAGTAGCCTTCCCTCAGGGGGTGTCTGGGCAGGGTCTCACAGCCATGTTCTCTGCCAGGTCTCAGCTGTGACTCAAGTCTTCTCTCTTTCCCTATACTAACCTGCCTCAGTGATGCTCATCCACTCATGGAATTTTTTCAGAGAAAGGAGAGAGCAATAAGGGATTTTCAGGTTTTTATAGGACAGTGACAATCTAAAAAGGATGGGAGAAAAGTCTAGTTGTGTTTTTGTTTGTTAGGTATCTGGGGTTGGGTGTTTGTTTCCTGTGGAGAGGAAGGGCTGGTATGAATGGGCTATGGTCTGGATAAAGTAAAATAATTCTTAGGTTGCAGATATTTGTACAAGTAGTTGGCAGAAAAGGTGGGTGTGGCCAGTCCATTTACCAAGGAATCAGAAAAATCTGTAGCAGCTCAGAGGACAAAAATTTAAACAATAGGCAGAGAGACAAGCATTGGTAAATGCAGCAACTGGCCCCTTATTAATAAGGAATGTTCCCTAAGTGAATGGAATGAGAAGGCTCATGGGAGATGGGTCCTTCATTTAGCTGTAAAGTTGTGATCTATGATCTTCTGTCAAGAGTCATTTGAGACTTAAAGAAGATAATAGTAAGAATCTAGCATTTAAGTGGGATGTGCTAGGACTTGTTCTAGGCACGTTACAATATAAATCTTCCCACAAACTCTCTGAGGTTGACACTATCATCAATCCCACTTTCTGAATAGTAAATGGAGGGATAGAGAGGGTAAACAAATTGGCCCAAGTGGCTCATGTAAGAAGTGAAAAATCTTTGATTGAAACCCAGGCAATGCAGTTGCAAACACTGAGTTGTTTAACACTATGCCAGGATGAGATTTCCCAGGTTTTCCTTTATTGCCAAGTCAGGAAGACCCTTGAGAGAGAAAGCTCCAGGCATGGCTTGGGTGGTCCAGGTATCCTGAGTTATACTTGAAGCATGAAAATTTCAAAGCCCTGCAGTACATCAATGGAAATGAACTCTTTTATACTAATCTCAAAGAGATAAACTCTACTATTTTATAAAAAATGATTCATTCTCTTTGAAGCATTCCAAAATACATATATATAATGTTCATGCACCTATACATTTTAAAATTTATCTTTCTATTTATGCATAAAATACACACACATATATGCACATATTCTTATTTATTTATATATACAATACAAACACATATACACATACATACATACATATAATATAACTTCCCACACAGTAGTTCAGTGCCAGTTCTACCTAATGCTTTGTAAAATGGGTTTTGAAGTATAATTATCAAGAACAGTCCTGAGCCTTCATACTTTGATGAAGACCACAGAACTGGTCTTGGGTCAACCTCCCAAGTGGCTCAACTCTGAGAGCAGCAGTTGCAACTTTAATGTTCATTCATGTACATTAAATGTACCCTGTACTTTATGGTACATGCAGCTGTTCGTGTTGTCAAAAACACAAGTATATTTGGAATAGTCTGCCCTTCTTAATTTTTGTCCTGTTCTAAAAAATCCTGACATTTTCGGATATAAAATCATAGCTGGCACCCCATTCTCCTTTTCCTCTGATCCAGGGACCTACAGACACCATGGTTTTGCCACCATGTCTCCGGTTTCTTTCTGGGGACTTGAAGTCTCCCAGGGTTCAGATCACATTCTCCACATGTCTCAAATCCCCACCTCCTTTCCCAGCCTCATTTCTCAAAGTCAGAGTGCAAAGATCCATAAGTAAAAGAATATGGGGAGCCTTTTTTACTTCAACATATGGATTACTTACCTGCTGAGACCAGGTTTTGTATTGGATATTCGCTAGGAAACTTTTGAGTTCAGATGGAAGGTTGTCAAGGCAGTTAAAGTGTGGGTGCCAGAGCAGGTGCTAACCTATTTTGGTCCTGGTAGTCTCTAGGGGATTGTTTCCTGTGGAATAGGGGCTGAGCCCACCCTTTAAGATGAAATGCATTGTTTTTGCTCCCAAATCCAATAGCTGGTTTGAGTCCCTTTATTCAAATGCAGGAATTCTGAAACTTACAAGATCTCCTGCATTTGAAGCTTGTGTTTTAATCTCAGGCTTTTATTAAAGGGCTTTCTTCCACTAGCCTAGCACTGGGCCACAGGTTAACAACTGCAAGGGATCTGAGAACACTCAATAGTTGGGGAAATCGAGTCACTCATTTTTCCTAACCGAGAAAATACTGAGGCAGAATATATTTAACTTTATGTCTTACATGGAAGTGGCCAAGTCAAAGGGAGGTGAAACTGATTATCTTGGTATCCTAGAGGTCATAGTTAAAAGGCAGGACTGGAGAGTTAAGGGCCAAGGCCTAGCAGAATATGGTTTTGACCCTTGAGCCCTGGATTATGGGTCCAACATACTCCTACTGCAACACTGCCATTACTCTTTAACTTAAATGATTCATTCTCACTCTCCCAGCTACTTTCCAGTCAAATTCATGCAGCAATCACAATAATATGGTCAAGCATTTTCATTTGCCTTGTCACTACTACAAGGAGGAATTTGGAAAAATATGGATGAACCCCACAAGTTGCAACTCTGAAGAAAGAATTGTGACAAAATGGATAGCAAGTGGACTCATACAGCAATTTGTTACTCTGAGACTTGTTCACAGTTTTTTTTTTTTTTTTAATTTTTAATTTTTTAATGAGAATAGATCATAAAAGAACTAACAGGCAGCACAGGTATTATTCTGGACTTCATAGTAATCCTCCAATTCAGGGCCTGTATTCTTTCTCTTTATGTACTGATGGTTTCAGAGAGGTCACATACATGTTTTGTGCTTCGGTAGGAGCTTTATCCTGCCATACTCCAGATGCGCAAGGGTGGGGACAAAAGCCTGGTTCCCAAGCCTTGTGTGGAATTGGGAGCTTGGGTTTGGGATTGAGTCTCCCTGACTCCTGCTCCTTCCGCGAGACCTTCTTTCTGAACCTTCAGTGTTCACTGTGCTGCGACCACTTCACCCAGGCTCAGTCTATTGGCATTGAATACTCCGAACACAATCTCAGTCATTAGGCCACAGGCAGGGCAGGTTTGGGGTGGAGCACATTTTCACCACCAAGCCAGGCCGGAGCTTCCTGAGCTGTGGCCCGCCAGCCTGGAGGGGGCACGCAAGACCGCCTTTTCTGAGAAACTGCACCGGAAACTCCTCCGTGTTCACCCGGGATCCGAACCGCCTCCGCAGGGGGGGGTCCAAGGCTTCTTTCCATGGGACCCTCGGAGGGGATGCTTACTGCTCTGGGACTACTCGGCAGGGTCTGTGTGAATAAATAGCCTCCTCTTCCCTCCTGAGGCTAAGGACGGACCTATGTTGTGGCTTCTCCGAGGTGGGTTTTTGTTTGTTTTTTTTCCCCCCGAAATAGCACAGAACTTTCATTTTCTGCACTGTTTCCATGTGCATTCTCTTCTTTCTCAGGTAATATTTTAGCCAGACGTGTTTTGCTAAAATATCCGTTTATTGAGGGCTTTGCCAGCTCAAAATCTGGCATGATATAGGACTTTTTACAGATTCAGGACTCTTGCTGGAGAGGGCCCTGATAAAGATTCAGAGAGAAGAAAAACATCTCCAATACTGAAAGAGATAGTCAAAAGTATTGCAACTTTCCAATGGAGAAGTGGGGGACAAGCCGGTCCTGGCTGAGCCATATGATGAAAGGGAAAATGGTGCTCCCGTGTATACGCTTTTATTAATTATTTAATATCGGTTACTTTTTCCTGCACCGCTTACATACTTGAAAAAAATGTTGAAAAACTTATAAGGACGGGTAATACAACTCCCAGCATTACTTTTAAATGTTAATTACCCTCAGTTCCAAAGTTTATAATAATTTTATTTTCCTGGCTTTAATAAAAACAAACTTTTGAGTAAAGGTTTTGAAATATTCTTTTTAATTTATCTTGTTTTCAAACGACAAAACTGCCTTGTTGTACAATTTCTCGTGACCAAGAGAGGATCTTCAATTACTTTTAAGTTTAGCTTTCTGACATGTTTTTTGTTTCAGTGTGACTGTTACTGTTTAAAAAATAGGTAGATTCATAGAGGTGATACTCGCGCAACATTAAAATGTATTAAATGCCTGTGAATTGTGCACTTTAAATTGGTTAGTTGTTTGCTATGTGAATTTTACAACACATGCCACCTTCAAGTTAGGATAAGTTTGCACTAAGTAAAATTTGTGCATCAACAGAAATCATTTTTTTTTTTAACAAATCAATTTTATTGATACATATTAATAAATCCATCAAAGTGTACAATCAATGGTATTCGGTGTAAATCACATATTTATACATTCATCATTTCAATCATTCTTAGAGTACTTTCATTATTCCAATAATAATAATAAACAGAAAACAAACAAAACTCACCAATCTCTGTGCTTCTCCTGCTATTCTTTCTCCTTCTCTCTGGTATATTTGTATTTATAATTTGTAGAAACAGCCTCATATATGCAATATCACCCATATTCTTGTTTTACATGAGGTTTTACTGTGTTATACAGTCCCGTGTTACAGTTTTTAGCTTTCCTTCTAATAATATATGACCTTAAGCTTTCCCTTTCAACCACTGTCGTACCCATGTAATAGCTTTGCTAGTTACAAACACCCTTTTATGCTTTCCCCATTTCTACTTACAGAAATCAGTTTTTGAAGCTCAAAACATGAATGTGATTTTCAATACCTACTATTGCATTCTGCTGAAAAACACTTGTTGAAATTTATCCAGGACTTAAATGATCAATTTATTTAAAAGCCATGTCAAAGGCTCTATTTTGTAAATCATGTGTATTCATTGAAAGCAAATTTCTCCTATGGAAATATCAAAATCTTAGTTTAATTTTGTATTATTTCCATGGAAAGGTGAAATCAGTATGTCTACAATCTCATCATTTTGTATATGCCTATTTTCTGTAGTAATATTTGAAATGGTAATGAAACATTTTCAAGTTCTTTACTTTTCTCCTTCTCTACTTTCAATTTGAAAATGTATTCATAGGTCTAGTTAAATTTTATATTAATGAAATAAACTGAAGTAGATAGGCCTAATTACCATCTACCCTTATATATTGTGAGGATCTTTTGTTGAGATTTCTTAACTAATTTCTCTTGGTTCCATATATCATATCACACTAATAAATTGCATAAATATTTGTAATCTATTTTCAATGAGAAACTTTTGATGTCAGCATAGTATATTTCTTCATCTGACACCATGGATACGTTAGGTATATCTGATATTACATAAATGGTCAATAAATGTTAACATGTGCATGAAGTGCCCTGGACCACAGAAGGATTACAACTGTGGCTATAAATTTCTCTATTAGCAGTGTTTTCAGTGCATCCTATAAGTTTTGATATGTTGTGTATTCATTTCTGTTTATCTCCCCAAAGTGTTTTCTAATTCCTCTCATGATTTCATTTGTGACCCACTGGTTGATGTGAGTTTGTTTTTCAATTTTCACATATTTGTGGAACTTTTTAATTTCCTTCTGTTATTGATTTCTAGTTTCAGTCCACTTTGGTTAAAGAAGATACTTATGGTTTCCGTGTTTTTATGTATGTTGTGTGGTAATGTATGGTCTATTTGGGGAATGTTCCATGTGCACTTGAGAAGAATATTTTCTACTGAATCTAGTTGGCTTGTAGTGTTGTTCAAGTCCTCTTTATCTTTGTTGATTATATCTAGGTTTTCTATCCGTTTGTGAAAGTGGGAAATTAAATTCCCCAACTAGTATAGTAGAACTGACTATTTCTCCCTTCAAATCTCTCATTTTTTTCCTCCATATATTTAAGTGCTTTGTTGTTCCTTGCATAAATATTCATAATTATTATATGTTCTTGCTATATTAACCCTTTTATAAATATATAAATATTTCTTTGTCTTTTGTAACCATGTTTGTTTTAATTTTGTCTGCTATTACTCAAGTGAGCCTAACTCTCTTTTGGTCATTATTTGCATGTAGTAGGTTGGTATTGTTTTCCATTTTTTCACTTTCAGCCTCTCTGGGCCTTTACATCTAAAGTGGGTCTTGGGGAGTGGGTGTAGCTCAGTGGTTGAGCACCTGGTTCCCATGTATGGGGTCCCAGGTTCAATCCCCAGTACCTCCTAAAAAAGAAAAAAAATAAAGTTGGTCTCTTACAGGCAATAAATGGTTACATCATCGTTTATTTATGCCAAACTCTGCTTTAATGAAGTAATTACTTTAAATGAAATAGTATTAAACTAGATAATTAGAGCAGAGACTGGCATAATGTATAAAATTACTTACACCAAAAGAATTAAAATTTCCACTTTACTTTTTTTAGTATGTATTTTTGGTTAATGCTTTTAATTGATGCTTTGTAGTATACCATTTTAATTCCCTTCTCATTTCTTTTTTTTCTCTGTTTTTTTCTTTAACATTATTGAAATAATTAATTTCTAACTTACAGGATAATTGCAAAAATAAAGACTACCAACATACATTCCTGCTTCTCATACCCATGTCCACCATTTCTAACATTTGTAATTCCTTCTCCCTTCCTCTCTCCTAAACATTTAAGAGTAGGTTGGATAGACCATGATCCTTGAACAAAAATTTTTCATGTATATTTCCTATAAACTAGGATATTCACTAATGTAACTGCCTTATGTACAGTTAAGTTAAAAACATTTAATATTGCTATAAGGAATAGTCTATATTCCAATTTTTAAATATGTCCCAATGTCTCTTTGAGTGCTTTCTCCTCCATTATTAGATCCCATCCATGATCATGTATTGCATTTAATTGTCATTGACTTTAGTTGCTCCTTTAATTGTGAAAACATGTATACAACATACACTTTACCATCTCAACCACTCCCAAGCATACCATTCAGTGGGGTTAATTACATTGACAATATGCTAAGCTCACCACCATCCATTACCAGAAATTTCCTATTAACCCTAAACAGAAACCCTGTACCCATTATGCATTAACTTCTTGCTCCTCTATCCTGCAACTGTCTCTGAACTTGCATTTTCCAGTTGTTTCAAATGAGTGAAATCATGCAATATGTCTCTATGTCTGACAATTCACTTAATGCGATGCCTTGTAGTTCATCCATGTTACAGGACTTCATTCTTTTTACAACTGAATAATATCCCATTGTATGTATAGACCACAATTTTTTCCACTTATCTGTGAATGGATACTTGGGGTTGCTTCCATATTTTGGCTATTATGAAAATGCTGCTGTGAGCACTGGTGTACAAAACTATCTGAGTTCCTGTTTTTCCATTTTTTTGGGTATGTACCTAGGAGTATAGTGTCAGATCATATGATAGTTCTTTGTCCTCCAAACTGTTTTCTACAGTGGTTGTCTCATTTTTTATTCGTATCAACAGTGTACAAGGGTTTCTGATTTTTTCATCTTGGCCAGTATTTATTTATTAATTTTTTAATAGCCATTCTCCTGAGTGTGAGGTGTTATATCGCGTTGTGGTTTTTTAAAAAACTTATTCTTGTGGTACCATATATACTACTCAGAGTTTCCCATTTAACCACTTTCAAGTGGACATTTCAATGAGAATAAGTATGTTCATGATAATGTGCTACCATCACCAATATCCATTACCCCAACTTCTTCATTACCTCAAACATCAAACAGACACTGTACCCATTAAATAGTAACACCTCCCTGTCATCCCCTCCAGCCTTTGATAACATACAATCTACTATCTGCCTCTATGAAATGTTCTTCTTCTAGTTATTTCATATAAACAAGATCAGACAATATTTGTCATTTTGTGTCTGGCTTATTTTGTACAACATTATGTCTTCAGGGTTCATCCATATTGTAGTGTGCATCATTACATCATTCACTTTTATGTCTGAATAATATTCCATTGTGTGGATACCACTTTTTGTTTATTCATTCATCTGTTAATGGACACTTGGGTTACTTCCACCTTTTGTCTACTTTGAACAATGCTGCTATAAACATTGGTGTACCAGTATCTGTTGGAGTCCCTGCCTTCAGTTCTTTTGAGTATATACCAAGAGGTGGGATTGCTGGGTCATCTGGTAATTCTGTTTTCAACTTTCTGTGGAACTGCCAAGCTGATTTCCACAGTGTACGCACCATTTTACAATGCCACTAGCAATATATTAGGATTCCTAATTCTCTGTATCGTCACAAAAATTTACTATTTTTTGTTTTGTTAGTAATAGCCATCTAGTGGATGTGAATTGGTATTTTCATTGTGGTTTTGATCTGCATTTCTCTAATAACCAATGATGTTAAGTATCTTTTCATGTCCTATTTTCTATTTGTGTATCTTCTTTGGAGAAGTTCTGCTTAAAATCACTAGTGAAGCCTTATTGTCCTTGACTTTACTACTTTGGGAGTTTTCTTTTTTCCTTTAAGCAATTTTATTAAGATATATTCACATGCTATACACTCCATCTAAAGTGTACATTAAATGGCTTTTGGTATAATAACAGCATTGTGCATTCATCTCTGCAATCAATTTTAGAGGATTTTCATTACTCCAAAAAAAAAAACAAAACAAAAAAAACCCTAGGCCTTAGCAGTTACCACTCAATCCCTCTATCCTTTCCCTCCTGTACATAACTGCTAATCTAATGCCATCTCTATAAATTTATTTATATTTACATTTTATATAAATGGAGTCTAAAAGTATGTAGTACATTGTGTCTGGTTTCTTCCACTTAATTTGCTTTTACCATTAATAGAAAAAATATTAATATATTACTATTCTCTACAGTCCATGGCTTGCTTTTGGTGTATTTTCACCAAATACCACCCTGTTTTTTAGCACAAACCTAAACTTTCCCTTTCAACCACAATCACACCCACTTATTAGCACTGTTAATTACAATCAGTATATTGAGCTATCTTCACCTCTGTCCATTTCCAAACATTAACAGTCAACTCTGTTACAATTCCTGCACACATTAATCCTCAGCTTTCCATTCTCTACCCTTAATCTATCTTCTGGTGACCTATAGTCTTAGCTGTTAACTCCATGAGTTTGCTCATTATATTTAATTCATGTTAGTGAGATCATATGATATTTGTTTGTGTCTGGCTTGTTTCACTCAACATAAGGTCCTCAAGATTCATCCATGTTGTCACATGCATCGAGAATTCATTTCTTCTTACAGCTGAATAATATTCCATCACATGCATATACCACATTTTGTTTATCCATTCATCTGCTGTTGGATAACTGGCAGTTGTGAATAATGCTGCTATGAACATTGGTGTGCAAATGTCTGTTCAAATCCCCGCTTTCAGTTCTTCTGAGTACATACCTACTAGCAGGATTGACAGATCATACAGCAGATCTATATTTAGCTTCCTTAGGAACCACAGTCTTCCAGAGCAGTTGTACCATTCTACAATCCTACCAACAGTGAATAAGTGTTCCTATTTCTTTACATCCTCTCCAACTTTGTAGTTTTCTGTTTTTTAATAGTGTCCGTTCGAATAGGTATGAAATACTATTTCATTGTAGTTTTGATTTGCATTTCCCTAATAGTAATGTTGAACATTTTTTCATGTGTGTGTGTTTTCCATTTGTATTTCTTCTTTGGAAAAAAAGGTCTGTTAAGTCTTTTGTCCATTTTTAATTGGATTGTTTGTCTTTTTATCATTGAGTGAAGGATCCTTTTATATATCATGGATATTAAACCCTTGGCATTGGGAGGTTTTTTGATAACTGACATAATACTTACCTGTTCTTGGTCTTCTGAGATTGTCTCTTTCTTCTTGAGTTAGTTTAGGCAATTTATGTGTGTCTGGGAATTTGTCCATTTAATGTAAGCTATTTAATTTGTTAGCATACAGCAATTCTTAATATCCTTTTATAATCCTTTTTAATTCTGTAAGGTCAGCAGTAATATTCCCCCTTTCAATGCCTTTTTTTGGTCAGTCTATCTAATATTTGTCATAAGTTTGGGTATTTTTTGTTTTCATTTTCATTCATCTCTAGATATTTCCAAATTTCCTTTTGATTTCTTTGACCCACTGGGTCCTTAAGAGTGTATTTAACTTCCACATATTTGTTAATTTTCCAGTTCTCCTTTTAATGATTTTTAAAAAATTTTTATTCTTTAAAAGCTACTTAGAGTACATAAATATTACACAAAAAATATAGGGATTCACATATGTCCCCTTTACCACACCTCCCACAACCTCCCACATAAACATTCTTCATTAGTGTGTCACATTTGTTGCATTTGATAAACACATCCTGGGGCTTTACCATTGAGCATGGACCATAGTTCACATTGTAGTCTACACTCTCTCCCACACAGTTCTGCATGTTATGTGATGATATGAAATGGCCTATATCTGTCATTGCAATGTCACTCAGGATGAGTCCCAAGTCCCAAAAACTCCCCCGTATTACAACTGTTTTTCCCTCTCGCTACCCTCAGAGCCTCCAGTGGCCACTGGCTCCACATCAATGTTGTAATTTTTCCATTGCTAGAATCATAATATGTCTATAGTAGAATACCAGTAAGTTCACTCCAGTCCATAGCTCTTCCCTCAATCCTGAGAATTCTGGGATGGTGACGCCCACTCCACCTCCAGTTGAATGGGGACTTATATCCCATGGGGAAAATGGATGGGACTATCCTGCCTGCAGGGGCAGACTTTCTCCGTTCCCTGGGACAGCTGTTGTCCATCATCATCTCCCCGCCATTTGTCCTGGGTGAGTCCAATGTGCTGTAGAGTAGGTGTTGCAGCTCCATTGAAGTTCTGGGCCAGCTGGCACATGGACAGCCCAAAGACTCAAGTCTCTGGATGTACACCTACAAACTCCAGCACCAAGTATAGGTTTAAATAGAAGGGAGAGATGAGCCATGTGCAGGGAACACATAATTGAGTCCAACTCTGTCACTCTTAGGAGCACAAACTCCAAAGTAGGGCCCACTGGCAAGGCACCAAACTCCGGAGCTGTCTGCACTGACCATAGGACCTGGGTGTCTCCAGAGCCCTCAGAAGCCCCACTATTCATGAGATCCTGCTGAGATGTGCCTCTGGGATGACCTCCCTCCTCCTTTTGAAGTCTCTTAGCCATATAAACTCATATGTCTTTACCTTTTCCCCCTTTTATTTGAGGTCTTTTTCCAGTTGTATTGCTAGTTGGTGCTTGGTAGCAATCCCTCAATGCCAGGGAGGCTCATCCCCGGGAGTCATGTCCCACACTGGGGGGAAGGCAATGCATTCATATGCTGAGTTTGGCTTAGAGTGAAGCCACATTTGAGCAACAAGGAGGCTCTCAGGAGGCAACCCTAGGCATCCCATAACAACAGGCTGAGTTTCAATTTCAAGAGCAAAGACTCATAAGCCTAGTCATCAGTATCAAGGGCCCATCAGTGGATCATCATCCTTCGCCAGTCACTGCCCCTGCACTTGGGGGACTGTTGCTGCTCCCTTGGAGAATGTGGCAGAGCTCTTCAGGATGGGAATTCAGTATTCTCTCGTTTATTGTATGAGTCTCCACTCACTGTGACAATGCTCCGTGAACATTTGAACATTTTTATATGCTTTATATGTATGCTCAGGTGAACTTCCTCCCATGCATACCCCATCCCTGACACCCCACACCAAGGATCCTCCCCCGTCCCAGTTGTAACCCTTCTGTGATCCAAAGCTTCTTCAAAGATGAAGCCATTACAATAGCCGAATACAATTAATAGGAAAATGAGATAATGATGATAAGGTTAAATATGAGGTAAAATACATAAAAATTGTCCCGGCCCACGGGACAAGTCAACGGAGACTCCGAGCTATCCAGCAAAGGATTGAGACAAAGACACGGACAAAACAAAAAACTGTGCTCTTTATTCTGCTAACATGGCTTCTCTGAGGCTTCTTCCCTATTTTGCTGCCGCGCGGGTTACAATCAGCTCTTTTATAAACAGGGAAAGGGGAGGGAAAAGGGAAATGCCTTAAGGTTTAGGTATCAGTACATGATTGGATAATTTGAATTGCTAGGCGTGGTGACTATTCCCGCGCGCGGGAACTTTGTGGCGCGAACTTAGGGAGAAGGAGAAGGAGAAGACAAA
>JAQZBX010055400.1:0-18427 GCA_029593785.1 Cabassous unicinctus | reverse complement strand
TTTTTTTTTTTAAAGGTGCTTAGAATGCCTAAATATTATTCAGAAATAACAGGGATTCCCATGTTCCCCAACGCCCACACCTCCAACAACATCCCACACCACCATTCCTCATCCATGTGGTACAACACCCGCAATGGATATTCACATTCTGGGGCCTGGTCACCAAGCTTAGACCACAGTTCACATCACAGACCACACTCTCTCCCACCCAATTATGCATGGTATAATCTGATGGAAAATGACCTACATCCGTTTCCGCTTCGCCACTCAGGACAACCCCCAAATTCCCAAAAAAGCCCCACTATTTCAACTGCCCCTCCTCTCCCTGCCCCAAAAATGTCCAGTGGCCACCGGCTCCACCCCACTGTTACAATTTCTTCCATTACTTGAATCACAATATGTTTACAACAGAACACCACCAAGTTCACTCTAGTCCACAGCTCCTCTCCCAAACCTGAGGGGACTTGGAAGGTGATGTCTAATCCACCTCCAAGTGAGAGAGGGCTTATATCCCATGGATATAGTGGATGGGATTATCTTGCCTTCAGCTGCAGGCCCTCTCCATTCCCTGGGATGGCCGTTGTCCATCGTCGTCTCCTTGCCAGGTTACTTGGATGAATCCATTGAGCTGTAGGTTAGGAATTGCAGCTCCACCGAGATTCCAGGCACAGTTGGCACATAGGTGGGCCAGAGGCTTCAGTCTCTGGAAGTACACCTAAAAACTCCTGCATTACATATAGGTTTAAGTAGAAGGGACTGATGGACTATGTGGAAGGATGACTTATTTGAGTCCAACTCTGTCACTGTCAGGAACACAGATGCCAATGAAGAACACACTAATTAGGCATCAATATCTGGGGCTATCCCCACTTATATAGGACCTGGGTGTCACCAGAGCCCTCAAGGGTCCCTCAGTGTGGGGTGATATCCACTTTGGTGTTTTAAGAGATCCTGCTGAGGTGTGCATAAGCATTACCTCTGGGATGAACTCCCAACTCTCTTTAAAGTCTCTTAGCCACGAGAAATCATTTCTCTTTACATTTTCTCCCTTTTATTCAAGGTCTTTTTCTGATCGTGTTGCCAGTTGGCACTTGGTATTAATCCCTCGTTGCCAGGGAGGCTCATCCCCGGGAGTCATGCCCCACGTTGGGGGGAATGTAATGCATTCAAATGCTGAGTTTGGCTTAGAGAGAGGCCACATTTGAGCAACAAGGAGGCTCTCAGGTGGTAACCCTTAGGCACCCCATAACAGTAGGCTAAATTTCAATTAGAATAACAAATACTCTAAGGCTAGTCCTCAATAACAAGAACCCATCAGTAGGCCATCCTCTTTTGCCAGACACTGCCTCTGCACTCAGGAGACTGTTGCTTCTCCCTTGGGGAATGTAGCAGAGCTCTCCAGGTTGGGAATTCAGATTCCCACATTAATTGAGTAATTGTCTACCCACCATGACCATGCCCCATCCCTTGATCATTTGAACAATTTTATATATCTTTCATGCATATTCAGATGGACTTACTCCCATGAATCCCCCATCCCAGACAACCCTCAACAATGATTCTCTGCAGCACCCCTTGTAACCTTTCTGTGATCTAAACCTTCCTTGAATATGAAGCCAATATAAAAACAAAATACAATTAATAGAAAAAAGAAATAATAATGATAATTTTAAATGCAAGAGATAAGTACAAGGAGACTCAGAAGAAAAAAAAAAGGAAACTAACCTAAAAGTAAAATATAATTAGCAGATTGGGGCATTTGAAAAAATGAGAACAAAAAACAAAAAAACAATAAAAAATCCTTTTTTAAAAAGAAATTATTCTTTTTTCCTTTTATCACTGTAATATCAGATGTCAAGTGTATCGTGAAACCTTCCCCTCTCATTCCCCAGTGTCTCCCAAATTTCAATTTAATTTTCAAAGAAGTTTTAGATCACAGCAAAGTCACACACGGAATACTAGAGACTCCCACATTCCCAACCTCCCTCCCCCTTCCCCACCCCTTATTAAAACCTTTTTTTTTAATGGATGTTATCATTTTTATAACTGTTATACAGATAGTAAAATATAGCAACTAAAATTGTTCAGTGGTTTACAGTATAGTTTACATTTTAGATTGTACAGTTTAATAATTTTTGATGATATTTACCATGTCCTGTGTCCATTAATGTAAGGTAATGAAGAATATTTCCCATGGCCATTACATATCCCATTTGGTCTTTTCTGTTCCTTCCTCCCCAACCCCTGGGGCATATGACTCTTCCCTGTCTTGGCTCATGGGATGACAAGATTCATATTTACATATTCTGGTTATTCTAACCTGTCCTTTCTAATCTATTCACCTGTTAATCTTGCACCACTGAACCCAGTAAAATCTCTACCCACCTGTCCTATCCTTCAATATGTAACTATACTCTTTCAATTTACCATAGATAATGTCCATATGGGTGATGACTCACAGCCTACCCTTCTCTCTTTCTTCCTTGTTAGACTATCTTTCATTCAGAGGTTCTCAGAAACTGTTACCTTACCTCAATTCAAATCAATGAGGTGATAAACTGTACTTCCTTCAATGCCTGGCTTGCTTCACTCAACATAAGCTCTTCAAAATTCATCCATGTTATTTCATGTGTTAGCACTTTATTCCTTCTAACAGCTGACTAATTTTCCATTGCATGTATGTGCCACATTTTGCTTATCCATTCTTCTGTTGATGGGCACCGTGGCTGATTCCAACTTTTGGCAATTGTGGAAAATGCCGCTATGAACATTGGTGTGCATATATCTGTTCGTGTCTTTGCTTTCAGTTCTTCTGGGTATATACCCAGTAGTGGAATTGCTGAATCATATGGAAGATCTATTGTTAGTTTTCTGAGGAATCGCCAAACTGTTCTCCACAGTGGCTGGACCATTCCACAAACCCACCAGCAGTGGATAAGTGTTCCTATTTATCCACATCCTCTCCAGCACTTATATTCTGCTGTTATTTTGATAGCTGCCATTCTGATGGTTGTAAGATGGTATCTCATTGTGGTTTTGATTTGCATTTCCCTAATAGCTAGCTATGTCGAGCACTTTTTCATGTGCTTTTTAGCCTTTTGTGTTTCTTCCTTGGAGGAGTGTCTTTTCAGGTCACTTCCCCATTTTTTAAATGGGTTGTTTTTCTTTTATTTTTGAGATGTAGGATTTCTTTATATATGCAGGATATTAGGCTCCTATCAGATATATGGTTGCCAAATATTTTCTCCCATTGGGTAGGCTGTCTTTTTATTTTCATAATAACATCCTTTGAGGTGCAGAAATTTTTAATTTTGATGAAATTCCATTTATCTATTTATTCTCTTGCTGCTCGTGGTTTGGCAGTGAAATTCATGAAACCATTTCCTATTACTAGATCCTGTAGATGCTTCCCTACATAATCTTCCAAGGTCTTTATGGTTTTGGCGCTTATATTTAGATCTCTTGAACCACCTGGAGTTGATTTTTGTATAAGTTGTGAGATGGTATTCTTCTCTCATTCTTTTGAATATGGATATCCAGTTCTCAAAGCACCATTTGTTAAAGAAGCCATTCTCTCCCAATTGAGTGGGCTTGATGGCCTTGGAGAATATCATATGATGGTATATGTGAGGATCTATATCAGAACTCTCAATTTGGTTTCATTGGTCGGTAGGTCTATCCTTGTGCCAATACCATGCAGTTTTGATCACTCTAGCTTTGTAGTATGTTTTAAAGTCAGGTAATGTGATACCTCCAACTTCATTTTTCTTTTTCAATATGTCATTGACAATTCAAGGCCTCTTACCTCTCCAAATATATTTTGTGATTAGTTTTTCCAGTTACTTAAAAAATTCAGTGTTGATTTTTATTGGGATTGCATTAAATCTATAGATTAATTTGGGTATGATAGATATCTTGATGATATTTTGACTTCCTATCCATGAACAGGGAATATTTTTCTATTTATTCAAGACTTCTTTGATTTCCTTTAACAGTGTTGAATAGTTTTCTGTAGATAAGTCCTTCACATCTTTAGTTAAATTTATTCCTATGTATTTGATTCTTTTAGTTACCATTGTAAATTGTATTTTTTTCTTGATTTCCTCCTCAGATTGCTTTATATTGGTGAACAGAAATGCTACTGATTTTTGAGCATTGATCTTTTAGCCTGCAACATTACTGAAGTCATTTCTAAGTTCTAGAAGCTTTGTTGTAGATTTTTCAGGGCTTTCTATGTATAAGATCATGTCATCTGCAAATAATGAGATTTTCACTTTTTCCTTCCAATCTGGATGCTTTTATGTCCTATTCTTGCCTCAGTGCTCTGGCAAGTACTTCTAAGACAATGTTAAATAGGAGTGGTAATAGAGGGCATCCTTGTCTTGTTCCAGATTTCAGAGGGAATGCTTTTAGGATTTCACCATTGAAAATGATGTTGGCTTTCGGTTTTTCATATATACCTTTTATCATATTCAGAAAGTTTCCATCTATTCCTATCTTTTGTAGTATTTTTATCAGGAAATTGTGCTGTATTTTGGCGAATGCTTTTTCTGCATCTATAGAGATGATAATGTGATTTTTTTCTTTCAATCTGTTTATGTGGTGTATTATATTGATTGATTTTCTTATATTGAACTATCCTTGCATACCCGGGATGAAACCCAATTTGTCATGGTGTATAATCCTTTTGATATGTTGTTGAATGAGATTAGCAAGTATTTTGTTGAGGATTTTAGCATCTAGGTTCATTAGAGTAATTGGTCCGTAATTTTCCTTTCTTGTGGTATCTTTGTTTGGTTTTGGTATTAAGGTAATATTAGCATCGTAGAATGAGTTAGGCAATATTCCTTCTACTTTTATTTTTGAAAGAGCTTAAGCAGAATTGGTGTTAGCTCTTTCGGAATGTTTGGTAGAATTCTGCTGTGAAGCCATCTGGTCCTGGGCTCTTCTTAGTTGGCAGGTTTTTGATGACTGAGTCTATTTCTTTACTTGTAATTGGACTATTGAGTACATCAATTTATTCTTTCATCAATGAAGGCTGTTTGAGAGTTTCTAGAAACTTGTCCATTTCCTCTAAATTATCATTCTTGTTGGCATATAATTTTTCAAATTATCCTCTTATGATAGTCTTTATTTCGGTGGGGTCATAGAGATATCCCCTTGCTCATTCCTTATTTTGTGTATTTGTATCTTTTCTCTCTTTTTCTTTGTTAGTCTGGCTAAAGGCTTGTTAGTTTTATTGATATTCTCAAAGAACCAGCTTTTGGTTATGTTTACTGTTTCTAGTGCTTTCTTATTCTCTATTTCATTTAATATCTGCTCGAATCTTTGTTATTTCCTTCTTTCTACTTCCGTTTGGTTTAGCTTGTTGTTGTTTTTCCAATTCCTCCAAGTGTGCAGTTAGGTCTTCAATTTTAGCTCTTTCTTCTTTTTTAATATATTAATTTATGGCTATGAACTTCCCTCTCAGGACTGCTTTCACTGCAATCCATAGGTTTTGATATGTTGTGATGTCATTTTCGTTAGTTTCAAGGTAGTTGCTGATTTCTTTTGAGACTTCCTCCTTGACCCACTGTTTTTCTAAGAGTGTGTTGTTTAACTTCCATATCCTTGTGCCTAACCTGTTTCTCTGGCCCTTATTGATTTCCAATTTCATTCTGTTGTGGTCAGAAAAATTACTTTGTATAATCTCAATCTTTCTGAATTCATTGAGAGTTGTTCTGTGGCCTAGCATGTGGTCTATCTTGGAGTATGTTCCATGTGCACTTGAGAAGAATGTAAATCCTGCTGTGTTTGGGTGGAGGGTTCTGTATATGTCTATTAAGTCCAGGTCATCTAATGTATTGTTGAGAGCCTTTGTTTATTTAGTGATTCTCTGTCTAGATTTTCTGTCTAATGATGATAATGGTGTGTTAAAATCCCCTGCTATACTTGTAGAGGCATTTATTTCTCCATTTAGTTTTTCCAGGGTTTGCTTCATGTATTTTGAGGCACCCCGATTAGGTGCATAAATGTTTATGATTGTTCTCTCTTCTTGAGAGATTAACCCTTTTACTAAAATATAGTGTCCATCTTTGTCTCTTATGACAGTTTTGCATTTAAAGTCTATTTTGTCTGATATTAGAAAAGCTACTCTTGCCCGTTTTTGGCTCTTGGTAGTTTGTAAAATGGTTTCCCAGCTATTCACTTTAAGTCTCCTTGAATCCCTGGGTTGAAGGTGAGTTTTTTGTAGACAGCATATAAATGGTTCATATTTCCTTAACAATTCTGCCAAACTTTGTCTCTTGATACGTGAATTTAGTCTATTAACACTCAGTGTTATTATTCGCAATGAATTTCTTACTTCAGCCATTTTTCTTTGGATAAATGTATGTCATATGCTCTTTTGTTTTTATTTTTTGTCATGTTAGTTGCTTTTAAAATCTCCTCCAACTCTCTCTCCCTTGTTTTTTCCTTTCACTTGTAGAACTTCCTTTAGTGTTTCTATAAGTGCAGGGTTCTTATTGACATACTCTCTTAATTTCTGTTTATCTGTGAATATTTTAATCTCTCCATCATTTTTGAATGCCAGTTTTGCTGGGTTGAGAATTCGTGGCTGGAAGTTTCTTTCTTTTAGTATTTTGACTATGTCATACCACTGTCTTCTTGCCTCCATGGTTTCAGCTGAGAAATCAGCACTTAATCTTATTGTGCTTCCCTTGTATGTGATGGTCCTCTTTTATCTTGCTGCCTTGAGTAATTCTCTTTGTCTTGAGCATTGGACATTTTGACTAGTATATGTCTTGGAGTTGACCTCTTGGGATTTATACTGTTAGGGGTGCGCTTTGCTTCCTGGAACTGCACATCCATCTCTCTCAATAGGGTTAGGAAGATTTCAGCCATTATTTCCTTCAACACTTCTTCTGTTACCTTTCCTTATCTTCTCCTTCTGGGATGCCCATAATGCGTATGTTTGATTGTTTTGTGTTGTTGGTTAATTCCCTGAGTCCCTGCTGGATTTTTTCTATCTTTTTGTCTATTTTTTCTATTATCTGTTTGATTTCAGATGTATTGTCTTCCACATCACTAATTCTTTCTTCTGCCTGTTCAAATCTGCTGCTATGTGAATCCAGTGTCTTTTTGATTTCTTGGATTGTGCCATTGGTCACCATCATATCCATTATCTTTTTGGGAGTGTTTACCCTGTCTTCAGTATGTTCTCCAAGTGTCTTCTTTATATTCTTAATCTCTTCCTTCACTTCTTTAAGCTGGTCCATAATATTTGTTTGGAAAGCTTCGATTAGTTTTTCAATGATCTGCTTCAGTTCCTGGTGTTTAGTTTGATCATTGGACTGGTACATGTTTTCCTGTTTCTCTGTGTGGTTTGTAATTTTTTGTTGCCCTCTAGTCATCATTCTATCTTGATGGATTTATTCAGTTGATTAGCTTCTCTCTCTGCTCTAGAGTTTTATTTAGCTAGTGGTTCTGTGTGTGTGTAAAGTTTTCTTTTTGATACTTTTTCTTCATATTTTATTTTCTTGCTTCTTTCTATGTTCAGAATCTCTATGGTTCAGTCCACACCATCAAACTGTCCAGATAGATGTCCCAAGCTTCTTACTCCACTCGCCCAAGGCTCAGTCCATCATGCCGCACACCGTCCACTTTCTGCTATGATCTCTAAAAAGTTTTGGTAACAAATTGTGGTGATAGTAGTATAACAGTTTGAAAGTAAATATCATCACTGAATTGTACACATGAAAATGATTAAATGGAAAATTTTGTGCTGAAATAAATTTTAAAAAATCATGTCACAGCAGAAACAGCAGAATTTAAAAGTGTGAACTTGGGGTAAATCTGATTCATTCACCCTGAGTAACTGATTTAAATTCCAATCTTCTTTTCCAAAGGGGATAATATATTGCTAATGGTATTCATGTTGGCCTCAGATACATGCTGGAAAGTTCAGGAAAATTCAAAGTACTTGACATATAGCAAGAACTTAATAAATATCAGGTTTTTCTCATTAATAAAAATGTACCATAGAAATAATAACACTTCAGAATTTAAATGGACTATGCATCATTATTTAAGATAATTTTAGATTTAAATAGCCAAGTTAATATTATTATAGATTTACTTCTTTTTTTCCCAAGATACTCAGACAAGAGTTTGAGGGTAATGCCAAAGACTGGGGTCAAAGGTAAAAAACAAAGACAAAAACAAACAAACCAAAAAACAACAAGTATGAATAAGTGTTGGTGAACGGTTTAGGATAGGAAGTAGAGAACTAGAAAACACCGAATTGTGCTCAATTTCCCAGAATACAGTTAATGAATTTAAAAAACACACACACACACAATAAATATTTCTGATTAGGAAAATCTGTTTCCCACTAGGCAGTCTGATATAGATTGAGAGAAGCTCACCTTTGTAACTCCTCCTATCCTTTTGCTCTTTGGACATGCTTATAGATCATATTGAGGGGTTTGGGGATAATATGTGTTGTTCAGTACACATATCAAGACATAATTTCAGAATTATAGCATTCATATAGAAATTAGTCCAAACCAGATCTGACAAAATACTGCCAGATTTGCTCAGTGGCACTTATATTTAGTAATTGGGCCATGGTGTAAATCCAGGTGTCTTACTTGCCCTTCCTCCTTTCCAAACTCTTGGTTAAAGAGCAGCAGTATCCTCAATGCCCCCTTCACTTCTTTGTTTCTGAAGGTGTAGATCAGTGAATTCAGAAGTGAGATGATAATGCTATAGAAGATGGTGAGAAACTTGCCTTGGTGCTGGAGGGGCTGTTTCCAGGTTGCATGTACATGTAGATGATGTTTCTGAAGAAAAATGAGCCATGGTGAGATGGGAACCACAATTGTTGAAGACTGTTTGCCTCCCTAATGCTGACTGAATTTTTAACACAGCACTCACATTGTAGCTGTAGGAGACTGGAATGAAAATAAGGGGTGAGAGTACAATGCACATGGCCAGGACATATAAGGTGACTTCAATGGCCATAAGGTTGACATAAGCCATACAAATCAGGGCTGGCATTTCACACTGGAAGTAATCCACAGGATGCCTTCACAAAGGATAATTGCAGGATCACTGGAGACATGGCCAATGAGTTGGCCACCCCATAGCCCCAGTCCTTAGACACCAAACTCAGGCAGAGCTTTAAATTAATGATTACCATATGGTGTAGGATGTTCAGACTGCAACAAACTGGTCATATGACATGACAATGAGGAGCAAGTTTTCCATGCCACCAAGACCCAGGAATAAGAAGAGCTGAATAGCACAACCAAGGTAGCTGATGGTCTTTTCAGGATCAAAAAAGATTAAAGAGGAGCTGTGTGATGGAGCCAGTGGTAAAACTAAGGTCCAGGAAAGAGAGGTGGCTGAGGAAGCAGTACATAGGAGTTTGAAGGTAGGGGTAAACCCTGGAAAACAGGATTATTGGGATGCTGTACAAAAGGGTCAGGAGATATAAAGTCAAGGTGACCACAAAGAGGATCTTCTCCAGATAGGGATGATCAGAAGAACCCAAAAGGTTGAAATGCCTTTGGGTGCTGTTATTGTTACATCCATCATTTTTACTGTACCTGAAAAGAAATATTGACAATAACAAGAACAGACAAAATTAAGGGAACACTTACATGAGCCAGGTACTCTTCTATTATTTTTATATTTATTTACTCATTTAAACCTAAAACAACAATACCAGTTTGGCACTGTTATTAACCCCGATTTCCCAGAAAGGAAACTTAGGTCCATGTATGTTAAGCAAGTTGCTGTATCTAACAAAGTGCACAGCTGATATTTGAACCCAGGAAATCTGGTTTATGATATTCATCCTTAACCACTAGTGGCATTTTCCTTAATTCCAAGGAAGCAAAGGTAAATCCTGTAATGGATAATCCATTCATTACCCAAGAACCAAAAATTCAAGAATCAAAAGTCCTCAGTTCTTGCCAAAACATCAAAGACTCAAATTGTATACCCAAATTAATCAATTAATAGTAAGTAGAAGGACCCAGTATAAGCAAAATATTTTTATCTCAAACAAATATCTCATTTGATTATTATTGTTGAGGTAATTTTGAACTACTTGAGAAGATAAACCGTGTATTAGACATTAGAATATTAATAAAACAGCAAAAAAATATGATCTCTATCACTCTCTCTCTTTTCCCCTCTCTGAATTAGTTTTGAAAATAAAATAAAACATGTATACACATATGAGTAGTATTTAATGCATTTCTCTGTGAATGATTATCTGTTTTCCCTAAATTGATTAAAATTTCCTTTGAATCTGTCATTCATCTTTTTTTCAAAGATTTATATATTTATTTATTTATTTCTCCCCATTCCATCATGGTTTGTATTTGCTGTGTCTGTTTGTTGAGTGCTGGTCTTATTTTATTTTAGGAGTCACTGGGAACCAAACCTGGGACCTCCCAAGTGGAAGGGAGGCAACTCATCACTGGAGCAATCCCCCTCCCTGTTTTGTTGTGTCTTTCATTATGTTTTCCTACATGTGTCTCTTGGTGCACCACCTTGTTGCATCAGCTTGCTGCACCAATCCTTTGAGTCAGCTCCCTGCCTTGTTTGTCTTCTTTAGAAGGCACCAGGAACCAAACCTGGACCTCCTATGTGGTAGGTGGGAGCTCAATCATTTGAGCTACATCATGCATCTTTATTTAGTGACCATTTTCACATCCTTCTTAATCAATATATATAGATAAACAAAAGGAAAAAGAAAGGAAAGAAGAAAGATTGGCAGGAAAGAAGGAAAAATGATAGCAACTAATTACCAATCACCATAATAATTCCAGTATCTTAAAGCTAACTTTTGAAATATTTCATGGTTCTCAATTTGTGCATCTGTGAAATCAGAGAAACCTGAAAATGAGGAGAATAAAATGAGACTGATTGCAGTGAAAGGCCATGAGTTTAGTTTCAGGTGAAATTAAGTTCAAACCTCCTTCTATATCTTAGTTTAGTCACCTGAAATATGGAAGTAAGAATGACCTCTTCAAAGGAATATTTGCTTCAATTTAAAGAGAATATGAATGTTAATATGTCACACCATGTGAGCTCTTAACCTATCTACATCTGTGATTTTCTCCCCCTGTCAATGTGGCTCTGGCAGGGGCTACCAACAAGCACTTACATGCTTTCACATAGCACTCTTCATGGAGAAAATGGGTATCTCATCATGGAATACAGATATTCAATCTCTGAATGGTTCTGGGAAGGTACAAATATTTATCTTCTTCCCCAAGTTCAAATTTTGAAAGGAATATATTAATTATTTTATCCTCTATGTAGGGGTCCTTCTCAATGTCATGGATCAGTATTTGAACCCCCTCCCTAATTTACACTGTATAGGTACCTCTACAGTCACTATTAATGTCTTCATATTTGATCTAATTGTCTATCTGTTCTTGCACATATTACATTTTACTTTATTTTTGTGAATTTGTGTTCACTCACCAATGTTCCTTTTCTTGTGAGGGGAGAGATCAAATAATACCCATATTTTAATCTTTCATACCTGGACTGTACTTAGGTCAGAGTAGAAGGTCCACAAATGAGTAACTAATTTCTTAATTACAGTATTGTGCTAGTTCAAGATTTCTCTACTTAGGGAAGAAATTCCTGATTATGTCTCTAAACTAGGAAAATTGTAATGCAGTAAGAAAGTTCTTCCCAAAATAAATTAGGGCACTTTACACTGTGAACAATGACATGAAAAGGTCAGGAAATAAATCTAATGACTGATCACCCACAGTTCTTCAAGTATGATATTGTATGGAATATGGTATAGCAAAGCACCTTCCCTGCATAAAGAAAGTTACTATTTTGTAAAAGGTTTGTTTAACTTTCATATTTCTGTGTATGTATGTGTCTAAAATGGAGCAAAATGTAAAATACATTTCTCCCTGTAGATCCTGATTAAAGAGCATAAATGAAATTATAAAAAAATGCAAAGTTCCACAACAAATCACAAGTGAACTACATGTCCTTTTACAGTTCTTAGAAAGGGAATATTTAATTTACTTTCAAATAAAATTTAATATTCAAGATTAAAGAGTTTTAAACATAAAAATTATGGATATATTTGCAGGTAGTCAGGAAATATCTTCAGAATAGGAGGGTAGTGTCAGCAGCTCCAGGTCTTCTCAGTCACCAAATATGTTAGAGAAAATCCTAAACCCATGAATCTGACAAGAACTATTTCAATGCTGATTTGAAAAAATCATAGCTCAAATCTCATTTTCTAGTCTCTAAAAGTTGTTCAGTATATATTAGAAATATGCATGAAACATCTAACTTATCTCTTCTCAAGACTTTTATCTAAAAAATCTAAATTTCTTAAAATAACATCTTCAAAATAATCCCATACATTGTCCCCCCCACACAAAATCTGTATTAAATTGTTACACTTTGTAATATGCCTTGCCCTTCTTATGACAGTTATGCTATTCTTTTAACAAAATTTTAGCATGTCTTGCATTGATTCCTAAATATATATTTCAAATTACTCTTGAAAATGCTAATGTAATATATGAACGTTTAAAAAGGATTTATTTATTTATTTATTTATCCCCCTCACACTTGTGCTTACTTTCTGCTTTCTGTCTCCATTCGTTGTGTGTACTTCTGTGTCTACTTTACTTCTCTTCTCATCTTCTCTTTAGGAGGCACAGGGAGTTTTTCCCACATGGGAGAGAGGCACTCAATTGCCTGAGCCACCCTAGCTCCCTGGTTTGTTTTGTGTCTCACTGTCTCTCCTCTTTGTCTGTTTTTTTTTGCATCATCTGGTTGTGCCATCTCTCCATGTTGCAGAGGCCAGTTTGCTTTTCATGAGGAGACACAGGGACTGAACCCAGGGCCCTATATATGGTAGATGTGAGCAGAATTGCTTGAGCCACATCCTCTTCCCTCTATTAACTTTTTATTGATATTTATTTCCCTCTACTATGGCATTCAGCATTTTGTGGCTATTCTTTACTTTTCATTTTAATTCTATTGAGTCCTTTATGGGAATTGAGTTATCTGCAGTATACTCTTACAGAGAAATTTCATTTTGGTGTTGTTGATTAAATAATTTACTGCATGGTGTTTTAGTTTCTTAGGTTGCACCAAGTAAATACCATGAAATGGGTTGGTTTAAACAATGGGGATTTATTACCATACAATTTTGAGGCTGAGAAATATCCTAATCAAAGTATCTTCTAAGTGATGCATTCTCTCCAAGGCTGTGGCCTTCTGCAACCTGCTGCTGGTGAACTTTGGTCTATGGCTTATCACTTGGAAAGGAATATGTTGCCATCTCCTGGTCTCTTCTCTTCTGGGTTCCATTTCAATTTCTTGCTTCCTGTGGCTTTTCTCTGTGTCTGAATTTATTCTCTTGTAAAGGACAGTAATAAGAATAACACCAATTCTGGTTGATATGGGACACACATAACTAAAAAAACCTCCTCAAAAAGTCCTACTTAATATGGATTAATGACCACAGGAATGGATTAGATTTAAGAATATATTTTTCTGAGTTGCATACAGTCTCAAACCATCACACAAGTCTAAGAAAGAAATTAGCCAAAATTGCTGACACTGTCTTACAGCCTATAAAATTATTCCTCCTCATACTTCGTACAGCTTCTCCACTTCATAAAATAAAACAACTTGTTGTTGCTTTTATTCCATTGATACCTCATCATTGGATCTTTGTCTTTGTCTGTCCCATTCCTGTCCTGTTAGAAATCAAAAGACTTATCTTAGCTGTTCAAATGTAGTTCAAATCTCACTTCAACCTGCCAACTCTAAGTTGTTCTCTTTTAACAAACTCCAATCCCAGTGTAAATATATGTATATTATTTTATTTTGTATTTCCTCATATTGTCTACTCAGCACTTTTATATTTCAACCTTTAGAGATCATTTTGCATTGATAACTTTATAGCTTTGATATATTTACATGCCATGAGTGTGATATGTGTGTTTGTGTGTACATTTGTGTCTTGGTGTATCATCATTAACTATAAATTTTCCAAGAAAAAAGTGTATTCTTTGACCCACTCACTATGGCTTTTCTATTTACCAAACCAACCGAGAAGTGCAGACCTTGCAGTTAAACCCTTAAATCCTGAAATATACTCAAAATGTTCACTTGCTTACTCTTACATGCCATTAAAAGTCAGGGACTTCTGGGAAGATGGCAATGGAGTAGCTCACAAAAATAATGGAAGAAGGTCAAAAAAATATTGAAGGGAGTTGCTTTGGGGATCTGCAGACCAGGAAAGTGCTGTACATCATCCAGAAAGTAGAGGGACAGGAGACAAAGAGGTCAAATGAAAGCCATGAGTTACTCACCTTATAGCTGGGTAAGACACATATTCTCCACCCTAAGTAGTAAGAATAATTAAATACTGAAAAGAGAAATAAAAATATGACATATACAAGGTAAAATGGCTAATGTAAATACTGTCATTACAGTAATAACTTTCAATGGGAATTGATTAAACTCTCCAAAAAAAAAGAAACAGATTGACAGAGTGGATGAAGAAATATGTGCCATCTATATACTGTTGCCAAGAAACATACCTCAAATGCAGGGATGCAAGTAGGTTTCAAGTGAATGGTTGGAAAATGATTTTTACATGCAAACAATAAATAAAAAGGAGTGGGAGTGCCTATACCAATATAGGACAAAATATACTTTAAATGCAAAACTATTGGAAGTAACAAAGAGTGACAGTAAATTAATAAAAAGTGTATCTATCAAGAAGAAAGAACAATTATAAACATTTATGCACCTAACCAGGGTGCTCCAAAATATATAAGAAAAACACTGGAAAACCAAATGGGAGAAATAGATACCTTTACACTTATAATAGGGGACATTACTACACCATCACCACCATTAGACTGAACATCTCAAAAAAGGCATAATAAAGAAACAGAAGCCTTGTATAATACATAAAATGATCTAAATCTAAATGGCATTACAGAACATTACACCCAAATACAGCAGGATATACATTTTTCTCCAGTACACATGGATCATTCTCCTGGATAAGCCACATGCTAGGCCACAACACAGGTATTAATGAAATCAGAAAGATTAAAATTATACAAAGTAATTTCTCTGACAGCAGAATGAATCCAGAAATTAGTAAGCCAATGAGAAACAGAATAAGCACAAATATATGGAAGTTAAACAACACATCCTTAAATAGTGGGTAAAGGAGGAAATTGTAAAAGAAATCAGTAACTACCTTGAAAAAATTGAAAATCAGAACACAACATATCAATATTTATGGGATGCAATAAAAGCAGTGCTGTATGGGAAATTTATAGCCACAAATGCTTATATTAAAATAGAAGAAAGAACTAAACTAACTAGCTAGACTAACAAAGAAAATAAAAGATAATATGTAAATACATAAAATATAAAATTAGAGTGGCATATGATTGACTGGAGACATACAAAATGATACATATATATCTAGGGGTAGGGCCTGCTAGGAATTATACTGTTTAGACTGTGTTGCACTTCCTGGAAATGTGCACCCATATCCCTCAAAAAAGTTGGGAAATTTTCAGCCATTATTTCCCAAACACTCCTTCTGCCCCCTTTTCCCTTATCTTCTCCCTCTGGTCCTATAATGCATATGTTTGTGTGTTTCATGCCGTCATTCAATTACATGATTTTTTTTCTCTTTTATTCTATCTGTCTACTATCTGTCTGATTTCAGATTTACTATCTTCAATGTCACTAATTCTTCCCTCCGCCTTTTCAAATCTGCAGATATGTGCTTCCATTATATTTTTGATTTATTGTATTATGCCATTCATCATGATCAGCTCCATTATTTTTTATGTGTGTTTACAATTTCTCCAGTGTGTTCTCTCAGTTTCTTCTTAATATCCTTTATCTCTCCTTTCACTTCATTAAGTTCATTCATGATATTCCTTTGGACATTCTTAATTTGTTTTTCCAGATTCTTCATCTCCTCCTGTTTTATAGTTTGTTCATTAGACTGGGCCATTTCTTCCTGTTTCTTTGTATGGCTTGCAATTTTTTGTTGTTGTCTAGACATGTGTTTATCTTGATGGGCTTATTCAGATGTTTAGCTTCTCTTTGTATTTTATGACTTTATTTTGTTTTGATTTGTTTTAAGGGTCCTCTTTAACACTTGGTTCCACTTATTCTATATCCATGTAGTTGTTCATGTTCCCTTGACAAAAATTATGGCCATAGGAAAGGAAAGGGTTTAGAGAAAAATCATAATAATAATAATATAGTAGAAAGAAAAAGAACCATAAAAAATCCAGGAAAATATTGAGTAATGACAGTGAAAAATCATTAAAAAATACAAAGAAATAAGAATAAAAATGTGGAATAAAAAAGAAAATAAGGAAAAATAGAATTAAAAAAACACTGTAATGATGGGAAGAAAAGAAGAAAAAAATGAAGACAAAACAAGAAATGGTGGAGTGAAAGAAAAGCAAGAAAAAGTGAAAAATGAAAATGAAACAAAGAAAGAAAAGAAGGAAGGAAAATAAGGAGGAAACAGAAGGGAAAGAAAAAAAAAAAGGAAACAAAGAAAAAGAAAATAGAAAAAAAAAAATAGCCCAGGAATCACATGTTTCACTCTGACCTTAGGTACCACCTCAGGCTGCTGGTGTTCATCATAAATCACCTTGCAGCCTGCCCTCCACTGGTAAGTTACCTGAGTTTAGCAAAATAAATAAATAAATAATAAAAAATAAAATAAAATAAATAATAAAAAATATAAAAAATATTTGAAAAAATCTAAAACTAAAGTATATCAGTATATAAGTTCCCTGTCACAAAGTGCCAAGTTGGTAGGCACCTTCTGACAAGGAACTTATCAATAAGCACCTGGATCATTCTATAGATTCCTTCTTTTAAGAGGTACTGGGAATTGATCCAGGGCCCAAGTATATGTGAGGCAAGCATTCCTTCATGACCTACATCAACTCCACAGGTTTTGTAGGCTTCCTAAAGCTTATTTGGCTATTCCTTCCCCTTTTCCCTTAAGTGTATTAATCTTCTAACAATTTGTAGGTCATCTCTCCTGGCTTTCTTCTCCCAAGGCTGTTAGGAGACTGTCCACCAACCCCCCTCAGTGGCCTAGTTCCTCTCTCTCCCAGGGTAGTTGGATGAAACCCACTCCCCACTCCTTAGGACCACTTCAGTGCTGGCTGGAGACTTTTTTGAAATTCAAAGGAGGATCAGCTGGCAAAACCACTGAAGGTAAACCACTCTCTGCTCTCCACCAGACCCTTCTTCTTCACAGATATGAGGAAGTTATTTCCCCACCACACAGTTTGCTGTAGTGAACCAGTGGTTTTAGCAAAGCTATTTCACTTGAGGTTGGGTTATATGTGCCATTCCCATACACAGGGGCAAGTAAATCATCATTTTCATTTCACCTCCTTGTCTCTCTGTCCTTCACCCTCCTTAATGATAGGCAGCACTCTCCTGGTCTACAGATCTCCAAATCAGCTCCCCCAGATAGCATTTTGCCCTTCCCCCATTGTTTTAAGGAGAGTTGAGTACTGCCAACCTACTCTGATGATATCTTCCCAGAAGTCCAACAAACTAATCCCAAAGCAAGCAGAAAGAAAGAAATAACAAAGATTAGAGCAGAGATAAATGAAATTGAGAATAATAATCGCTACAAAAATTAACAAAAGCAAAACCTAGTTATTTGAGAAGATTATTTAAATTGCAAACACTTAGCTAGACTAACAAGAGAAAAGGAGAGAAGATCCAAATATGTTAAAAAATAATTGGAGAAGGGATATCACCATTGATCCCACAGAAACAGAGTATCATAAGAGGATACTTTGAAAAATTATATGCCAAGAATATGAAAAACTTAGATGAAATGGACCAATTTCTAGTTAAACAAAACCAGACTACATTGATGAAAGATAAAACTGATGAACACAACAGATGAAACACAAGTAATAAGTGCGTCCAATGGTGCTGGCAATTTAGGGTGAGAACTGTTGGTGGTTGTGTTGGACTATCTGTGGAAATGGGAAGAAGGCTGGAGGAAGGAACAGGTGAATGCTGGGGATTTGTAGGACTGTGGTTGAAGCTAAAATATTATTTCCTAAAATAAGCCAGGCGAGGTTCACTCGAGGTGTTGGTGTTGGGGGATACATGAGAAAGCATGCACTTAAGGCATGGTTCTCTCTTGGTGGTGTTCTGTTGTAGACATATTGTGATTCAGGCAATGGAAGAAATTGTAACAGTGAGGTGGAGCCAGTGGCCACTGGACATTTTTGGGGCAGGGTGAGGAGGGGCAGTTGAAATGCTCGGGCCTTTTTCAGTCTTTGGGGGTTGTCCTGAGTGGTGAGGCAGCGATGAATGTAGGCCATTTTCCATCAGAATA